>JAVQKC010072411.1:0-13545 GCA_036025475.1 Philypnodon macrostomus | reverse complement strand
CAACTTGTCGTTGTTTGTGCTTACTATCCTCCTTTCCGAACTTGGACAAAACAATAGTTGTAACTACAATATTGGCCTTAACTCCAAATTACTAAGCCTACCCCCAAGTGTATGTTACATTTACAAGGATGAAAAATTTGTTCTTCAGAAATATATACGCACAAGGGCTCAAAAATTCCGTCAAATTCCGATCAAAAAATCACCAATCACACCTATGCCCTATTTTTGCCAGTTTTGCCAAAATCATTACTGAAATGCTCCATGTTAATGGGGCTTCTAAACATGTTTTTAGCCTGTAACTTACACATGCAAAAAATGATTTGGCTGAAATTTCACTCAGATGTGCCTCATGCAAGCCTGAACACATCCCTGAAGAGAAATTTTAGCTTTTCCAAAAAAAGTTCTCTACGTACTTTTCAAAATCACTTTTCCTATGGGAGAGGAAAAAATTTAGTTTTTCAGAATTAAACAAATAAGGGTTCAAAAATTCTGTCATGGCACTCCGATCAAATAAATATATTACACCTACGCCCTATTTCTTATGGTTTTGCCAACAGGGTGACAGAAATCCTCCATTTGATTCTGATGGGCCACAAACCACGATATCCACCATCCTCTATTTCCTTTCTAGGCATCTCTTTGAGCTCAATTTTGACCCCCTGAACATGCACGAAAACTCACACATTTTTGCCCAAAGGCATCTCTAGGCATCTCTTTGAGCTCAATTTTGACCCCCTGAACATGCACGAAAACTCACACATTTTTGCCCAAAATTCAGAAGTATGTGAAATTACAATATGTATATTTCCATTTTTAGGTCACAAAAAATTTGGCCAGACAGCGCCACCTGCAAAATTCAAAATACATTAAGCCTATGGGGTTCAGCAAAACATCAACTTTGTTGTAGACCCACACCGTTCAGTACACACATTATTGAGGTGAAAACAAACAATAAATTTCAATATGACAATATTCTATAGCCTACGGGACGTCGTCTATATAAGGTCAAAGTGTGAAAATTCAGTGAGTCATGGTTTTCAAACACGTTATGCAAAATCTATATCCTCCTAGGTTTTTTTTCCGAATGAGCTCAAGTTTGGTCAACATGAACTATAGGCATGGGCCTTGAAAAGTTATCCAATTTAATCAAAAATATTTTACGGTTTCCGAGCAACAGAGCCTCAAATTTGACATGTGTGACAGAAATCCTTCATTTTATTCTAATGGGCCACAAGCCACCATATTAATACAATGCCCAATGTGTACAATGTAATCCTATAGAACTCAGCAGCTTTTATAAGGGTATCATGGGCAACATGGTCTCACCTCTGCCACAGATAAGCAATAATACTTGATACAGTGGGCGTGATAGCGCCCCAATCCTCCAGACAGTAGAACACAACATGACACTGTGGGCGCGATAGTGCCCCCATCCTACACACCTTTCAGCGCACTGAAACAGAGTGCCAAGCACTCATGCACAATCACACTTGTGCAATAGACCACAAATCTACCATATAGGTATGTGGTAGCATAATTAAAATAATTCAAAATGAACAAAGTCAATTGGCCAAGCTCATGCGGGGGGTCGTTCGACGCCGCTTGCAGCTTTAATGTGTATTTTTTTTCTTGTGTGACTCAAAATAAAAAAAGCAATCAATTAAAAAAAACAATACAGCTCTTCATTTTGCTATTTATGATCCCACACTTCACTTAGCCAAGATGGCCGATAGAAAAAAACAGGCAGGTTGCTGTTTCTAGGCAACACACCCACGTCAGTGTGTCTGCCTGAGCTCCGAGCACCCACCGACTGTCTTCTGTGTGAGAAGCACACAGCATACGAACACTATAGACATATCCATCTGAACCGTCTATAGTGTTTTATAAAGCTGCCCACACCTCTGAGACCCATTTGGTCCATAATCCATGAAGAAGCTCCTCACTTCTGTGTATGTTCTGAGGTCTGCAGTCAAACAATATCTGCTCTTTAGTTGTTTTTTTGTATTACTATACTATGCACAGTAATAATCATCCTATCTGTGATAGTTCTTAAGACCAAAAAAAAAAAACTCAGACATCTCCAGCCTTTACACAAAAACCCCAGCAAATGAAAAATACTATGTGTGAGTCTCAAACAGAGACATGATAGGAAGGATTAGGTAATAAACCCCAGACTTCACCATGTTAACTGGGCAACACTGCACTGACCACTTGTTGGTGGATGTACAGTGTATATAATAATCTGTGAAGATTGTCTGAATTAAAATAGGGTTAAAAATAAGATGAAGATGTTTTGTCTCTCTTCCAAGAGTCAGTTCTGATCATGAACTTATAACCCTGAGTGGGAGGGGTTTACTCCAAACATTACTGCTGTTGGTCTTTGGCTCTTTGTCTTCTGTATAGGGATATTAGTTCTGCATACAGGGATAAGCATGACTCTCTCATTGTTTCATGTATTCAACCTTTATTAGTATTTAATAATCTTTTATACATCAATTTGAATAAACAATTCCAAATATGCATGTGAATACCATGAAAATAACTACAACTGAGATGTAGCAAAGCAAAACAGTATGGTAAAAATACAGCCCTAAAATAATCCCTTTATTTTGGATCTCCATATTGTGCAGATTTCTTTCATAAATAGTGTGTGTAATTGTGGATGTAGCCAAAGTGACTCTAGGTAATGATGGAACAAATGTGCAGATATGTCCTCCACTAATGATGATATTTGGTGTAATAAAATTTTAAGAAATTATTGTGAAAGCTTCTAAGAAGGATTAAGGATACTATCCCTCTCATGTAGCTCAGGTCAACCTTTTTTATTCAAAAAACATTTGTGCAGAACATAACTCATGGCTGCCATTTTATTCAATGTGATTTTCTTAAGGTTAAACTCTTTGTGATGCGATACAGACATAGTTTTGTGTGTCATGCACTGTGATGTAACTGGAAAAGTGTGTGCTCAGGCAGAACAGTGTTGGTCTTAAAAGAAACCTCTTTTACCACTTTGGGAATGTCTTGTGCCCAGTGGTTTCTCTTTATAATGTGGTCTATGGACAAAATCCTTTCAGCAAAAACTGGCAGCAGAGAAAAAGGGCTCTATCTAGTTCTCACAAACAATCTCTGTATGTGGTAAACATGCACATTTCCTCTGTGTACCTGTGTCCTGTTGTGACCATGGCAGACCCCCATCAGCCTCCAGGCCTGTGGCACAGTGGCAAAGCTGTTATGGCTGTCCCCTCACACCAAACAGTCCTGGATTCACCCACTACAGGCTAATCTTCAGTTAGAACCACTGACCAAGTCACTGCCTCAGGTATGGGTGCCCAATGTTCCTGGCAGGTCGCCCAGTAACATTAGAAGTATGGGTCAAATGCTGAGTACAAATGTCCCTTAAACATTCAAACCTAGAGCACAGACACATGGTCTTTCAGCCTGCCCCAGGCCATGTGCTTAAATCGAACTTGGCTCCAGTCCAGGTGTTGTTCTACTGAAAGGCCAGCAGGAACATGAGCACTACATTGATGATGATGAGGAGCATCATGATGACAAAGACCACCACCTTCTGTGTGTCAGGGGGCAGGTTACACCTCAGAAGGGTATTAAACAAACCCATTCTGTGCCTGCCCCAGCGGCCTGTCCCGCTGCCCCGCGCCATCAGCCCCTCCTGCTCCTCTTCCTCCTGGCCCCTCCTGGCCCGCCGCTCCCTCAGACCTCCACACCACACAGCGGCCCCTCGATCCCCCTCGCTCTCCTCTACGGCCGCTGTGCTCCTCTGCTCCTCCGCTTCTCCTGCCACCTTGAGACTGGCTTGGGCCTGCCCTACTGCAGCCACAGGGCAGTTAGCGTTACACTGTGGATGTGCTGAAATTATGTTTATGAGCTGAACATCCTCTCCCTCTTCTTTGCTCCCTGCTTTGAAATCCAGCTACGTCCCCTTTTAATGTTTTCAATCAGTGTCTGATAACAATGCACCAATACAATTGCTTTGCTACCGCTTGTTTGAAAATATAATGGCTAAGCTAATTAGCTCAGTTGTAGCTCAGACCATTCTTACTTTGTGTGCTCACAGTCCTCTTTAAAATGCAGCCAGCATTTTTCATGTAAGCTACCCGGAGCAAGCAACGCACCAATACAATGAATACAGGCCCAGTTGCTGAATATCAAATTATGGCTAAGGTAATTAGCTCAATTCTAGCTTTGTCATTTTCGAGGTTATTGTAGCTCATCCAAAATGCAAAGAATTTGAAGTCAGATTGGTCCAGTCCTGTTTGTGCTATTCTCATTTAACCAGAACACAATAGTGCGATGTTCAGTCCTCTTGCAGCCTTGATATTTTCTGCGGTCTGCCCTATGGAAGCGATTGGACAGTTAGCATTTGTGTATGTCCTTCTTCTTTAATCTGGTTTCCAGGCACCTCCCGTTCTAGTTTTTTTTTTTTCTTCTTCTCTAACCAGCGCGTCAGACAAAATGCACAAAATGCACAAAATGCAACATCAGTGTTGTGCTGTTTCCATTTGGAGGAGCACCAGGCTGCGGTGCTGGTTCTTCTTGTTCCTTTGACTCACATAAAAGCTTGATTCCTCCTGTATATGGGCTCAGATGGTCAACAGCATAGCTCCACAGCAGACATCCATCTCTCAGTCGATATCACCCCCTCTTCTCCGCCTTGGCCCTTTTCTCCAACACGCCCAGCCCCCCGCAGCCCACAGCCAATCAGACACTGGTGTGGCAGTATATCCTAGATACCGCAGCTCTGTGCGGAGAGGGGGTGTACAGATGAAGACCATGCA
Source organism: Philypnodon macrostomus (assembly GCA_036025475.1). Classification (NCBI taxonomy): domain Eukaryota; kingdom Metazoa; phylum Chordata; class Actinopteri; order Gobiiformes; family Eleotridae; genus Philypnodon; species Philypnodon macrostomus. The sequence continues at coordinate 8,749 of JAVQKC010072411.1, read as the reverse complement.
GAATAATGCATTGCTCCCCGGGGAGACACACACGGAGGGGAGATGAAGAGAACGGTGTAGTGTAGTGTGGCTTTAAGCCTGACCAGGAAATATGAATAACAACAAACTAGATTCATGGTAAGGTCTCTTGGTCATAGCGAAGATTACACTATTGTCACTTACTGTATGTCTCTTTAGTTTACACTCATTTGTTTCACTTTAGTGCTCTAAAGTTATATCTTATTGTTTAAGGTGAGACACTACAGATACATCCAGTTTTTCCATTCCAACAGCCAACTCAATTCCATTCCAACAGCCAACATTTCAGTACCTCCTAGAACAGCCGAGGGGTCAATTTGACCCGGTCACGTCTTATTTTCAGAATAGCATGTAAAAAATGATAAATTAACATAGAATTAACATCTTATTTGTGCATTTATTTATAAATTATTTGTTATTGTAACTATTGTAATTATGAAATATATCTTATATCACAATGTTTTTCCAAAATGTGATGTTTTTTTTCTACTTTTCTGTGTACATTTAGATTTGAATGATTATGTTTTATTAATGTCTTTAACTGCATTATCAATGAAAGAGCCAATAATGCAGTGCTATGTAGAACTGCTGTGTACCAGAAGTCTGTTACTAGAATTCATTTTATTGTACAGGGATTAAATTTTCAAATTCCCTTTTGTGAATGCTTGTTTTCTCCTGTACAAACTTGAGAAATAACTATGTCAATATTTTGCTGTTTTTTGTTTTATGCTGATTGATGATAATTATCTTAATTAAACATAAAAAAACATTGACAATATGGCTATGACTATAATAAAATGTAATTATATTACAACACAACCACAATGAATGTCTCGACAGCAAGGTGTAGGGCACCTTAATCAGACATTGTGTGTTTTTTATATTGTTAATGAGCAATCAAGAGACCCCACCCCCAAACCATGACAAACATGGGAAGGGTCTATTTGACTTTTTTGATTTGTCTGGATGTTTATGAAGGGTGTTTTTTGACAAATTTTGTAAATATCCTTAAATCTATAGGGGGTGCTATAGAGGTAACTGTAATCATATTGGTAAGATGTGTTCAGGGCTGAGGGGTAGGTGTTTCAGGTTTGAGCCTAATCGAGCAAAGTATGTGCAAGTTAGAGACAAATAGAGTCAAATACCTGACTTCCCAATTTCAATCCAAAATCTACACATATAAGTGTATAAATGTTACAGTTACCAAAAGCACTACCTGGCTATACATGGCACATGCATTCATTGATCAGAGAGGAATTCAAACAATGTAAAGTAAGCAGCTAAGCAGCTAAGCAGCTAAGCAGCCAAGCAGCTATAAGCAGCTAAGCAGCTATAAGCAGCTAAGCAGCGGTGACATAATTTATGTTATGGGTTGCCATTTTGTTAAGTTAATTACTAAATATTTGCATGAGAACAACATTTCAGTGGCAGAGGCGTTGTCCTCTTCAGTGTATAATGGGAGGGTTGGCAAATCAAATCCTGCTGGAAATTGTGCATACTGCTGTTGTGTCCTTTGGCAACATACTTAATCCATATTTTCTTCCAGTGTGTGTCTATGAATGTAATGCCTAATTCACACTGACTGCAGAACGGAAACCCGTGGAAAAAGAAACCACTGTTTCTGTGCTAGCATTCACAACAGCTGCAGTGCTGTATTTGTTTGGATCCGGCGCTGCTGACGAAATAGGCAAGGATTCAATTTTTTATGGACTCCGCATGCAGCTTCACATACACAGAGTGTGCAGCTGTGTGCCCCTTCAATATCCAAAAATGAATCAGATTTTACTTTAAAAATATTGGAAACAACACTATAAATATAAATAGCTAAATTGAAATAGCCTGTAGTGATATTAAATTAAATATGGCACAATTGTCTACATCTTTGTTATTCATTTCAAGGTAAATTTCTTTTCAAAGACTTGATGTAGGGACTCTGGAAGCCCCCCGAAGGACCTTCCCCGGACCCCACTTTGGGATTCACTGATCTAGTGGCTGAAAAAGTAGTGCGTTTAAAATTTCCCACAGTGTATTATGAAAAGTAGTAGACATCGCTGGTCACTAGATGGCCAAATATATCCCAGAATGCTTTGTGAGCTCGGAGTGTGCGCAACATGTTTGAATGAAACGAGTTAGAGACACAGTCTATTGGGACGTTATCTTTTTTTACAAATGTATTAATTAAGCTGTTATGGCGTAAAAGAACTGGATTACCTTATATGTACAGACAATATATATTTCCAAAGATAAAACAGCTGCAATAATCCAGTTTGTTTTGTAGATGAATGTTATAAAACATGTAGAAAATAATATGTATGATTATTATAAATAACTCCTAGTACATTTACATGTACTTTTTTTCACAGATGTGCCAGAGTCACATGACCCATCAAACAATATTGTGTGTCTGAATGGTTAATCAATTGAGGGCACTAAATAGTTCGCTATATAGTCACTCACTATATAGTATATATATATTAAAGGGTTAGGGACAAGAGGAGACATTTGGACACAACCTAATTAATGTTTGATACCGGGGCACCTCATTTATGGCCAGCTGCTCTCCGCCGCCCCCTCCTGGCACTCCAAAACGGTGTCCAGAGCTGCGGTAGTCTTCATATAGCAGGTCCTCCTCACTGCCCACTTCATCTGATAGACCACACTTCTCCTGACCATCTGGGACCACCACAGCTGCAGAACACAGAGTAACACTGTAAGCACTTATACATACACACACATATATATAGTTTGCGAGTATACGCGAATGAATTAACCTAAAACACAATAGGATAATCCAGGGGAGGGACTAAAGTTTCCACTACCAATTGGTCAAAGTGGTAACCCACAAAGTCTGATCTGATTTTTAAAAATTATTTTAGGAAGACCTACAGACTACATATTTAATGAACAGCACTGTTCATTTCTTCTGCTTATTCAGTATTATTAAAAAATATTTTATTAGAATTTTATTTAACCAGGAAAGTCCGACTAAGATTAAGAATCACATTTACACTGGAGTCCAGACCCCAATGGGGAACCTATAGTACATGTTTTTAGTGATGGGGAAACCATATGCAGACACAGGGAGAACATGCATGGAAAAGGCCTGCCGAACCCAGAGATCTACTTGCTGTGAGGCACCATGCCGCCCATAATGAAGTTTCAAGTGGCAGGAGCCTACACTAGCAACTAGGGACCTGGATGGGCCCACGCCACTCTTGACTTTGAATGGCTGGTGTAGACAAACAGCCAGCTCTGATAGTTTCTATTTGCATAGAAAGCCACTTGGGTAGACTGCTCTAAATGCAGCCCATTTGATATTCCATGTGAAAACACAGATACCTGGCCGTGAGCTAAAAATACAGCTTCTGTCACACCTCGTCACACACTCTCAGCCTCTCAACAGATGCTCTTGTCGCCATGGCAAATCACTGTGGCAACAGAGGCAGGATAAAAGACCAATCACCTCACAGAGCTGAATCAAGGGCAGATGCAGTAGAATGTAAACATGAACTAAATGATAAGTTTATTTGAAAATGTGTGTTTTTTACAGAATCATGAGAAATGGTGTAGTAATCTAAGTGCATTACCAGAACAGTGCCACATGAGGGCAGTGTGGAATACAGACTGAAGGCTCACTGGTCAGTTCTTGTGGCCCTGTTAGAGACTGTAGATCTTTTAGAGCTGGGCCATGTACCATATCATACCAAATATATTTTTATAATTCTACTTCCACCTTATAGCTGACAGTTCTTAGTAGGGCTGCTCACTTAATTGCAATCAAATTGAAACCACAGTTCTAATGGTCACAATTAGCAAATTGGAAAGGCTGCAATTTTTTAGACAATATAATAACCCTAATTCTCTGCACAAAATATATGTAAATAACCTGCTTACCTTGGAGGTTTAACCTCTATAAACATGTTGTGAAAGGCATCAATTTATTTATTTAGTTTCCTTTCAAGTGTTAGTGCCTCCAGACATGTTAAAAATGTGCTGTGAACTGAATTTTGGTTTTAAAAACAATATAAAATCTAATTACATCAATTGCATATTTTTTCAAAATCGTGCAGCCATAGTTCTTAGGTTGTTCTGCTCCAGTACATCAGTTCAAAACTACCTCTTTAAATGTTTGAATTGGACTATTTGTTTTGCGTTGTACTTGATGTTTGACCAGGCTGCAGCTGACTCCATTTACTGAATTGTATATATTTTGTATTTATTAACCATTATTTAAACAAGTTAAGACCCACTGTAAATCTAGATCTCATTTAAAACGGTGACATGGCCAAGAGGTCAGCAGCACACGTCAAGAGCAGATTAACAACAATTTAAGATAAACAACAATTGTGAATGTAGAGTGCAAATGTGCAAAAAAACAGTATGACATTTATTATTATATTTCATATATATAAAATAGACTGAAATGTGCAAAAAATCATAATAATAGGGCCTGAACAATAAAATAATAATGGGGAGGTGGACATACACAAGAGGCCTGGATGGATTGAGTTTAGAGACAGAAACATGCAGCCCTGTATGAATGAGACTGAGGGTAGAGGAAATGAAGGCAGTCTGTGGATTACAGAGATCTGAGTGGTTCCAGACAGGATCAGTACTGGGGACAGCAACAGGGTAGAGCCATGGGAAAAAACACTATACTGATATCAAATATAGATGAATGATATTGAAATAAAATCCAATATCACATGTAAATAATATGAGGCATGCTTATTACCTTCGCCAAGGAGGTAATGTTTTCAGTAGTCAGTCTGTTTGTGTGTGTCAGTGTGTGCTTGACTGTGAGCAACTTTAAGCAAAAACTACTGAACATATTTGGATTACAGTTTCAGGAAAGATCATGAATGACAGAAGGAAAAATGTATTTGATTTAGGGAGTGATCCGGATCAGCGTGTGGATCCAAGATTTTTTCAAAGAATGGAACCTGTTTTAGACGCAAAAACTATTGAACGGATTTGGATTCAATTTACAGGGAAGGTCAGGAATGACAGAAAGTACAATTGATTACATTTTGGGAGTAATCTGGATCACCGTCTGGATCCAGGATTTTTTCAAAGAATGCCATCTGCATGCCAATACGACACATGGCCAACAGGGGACCCCTTGTCCTAGGGCCAACAAACTCTGAATCAATACAGAGTCACGACAGACCCCCTTCCCCAAAACAGTGCTAGTGTATAACATTTGAGAGACAATGTGCTGTGCCAGATTACATTGTTTTATTAGACTATTAGTGTTGTTTCTATGGTTCTCATTGCATTAAGATGAGTTGAATGATTTTGAATTGAGATCAACAAAACAAAGAAAGAGAAGTCCTTGTTTTGTGATTTGTTCTGGAGGGGTGTCCAGTCCCACAGAAGGTTCTATTTAGAACTGTTAAGAGTGTATTGGAGAAATGAGCTGCCTTGGCGGAGGTCTGTGCACTCTGAATGCTTTCTACTTACCTTTGCCAAAAACATTTTTCAAAGCTAATTTCCAGTTTTCCTACCTTTTCAGTTTCTTGCCAGGTGACATTGTTTTATTAGACTAGTACAGTTGTTTCTCTGGTTTTGATAACCTCTCATTGTATTAACATGATTTTAATGATTATAAAAGTTTCTGTGATATTATGGAATCCCCTCCATCTGCGTCCTCGTACCCGACAGCAAGGTTTATATTGGCGAAACACCCCCATACGTCTGCCACAACTGCTATGGCATCAACGGCCACCTTAATCAGACATTGTGTGATTTCTAAGGGTTTTTATGTTGTTAACGAGCAATTAAGAGGCAAATACCCCCAAGTTTGAGAAGGGTTTTTTTTGCCAAATTTTGTTAATTTCCCTAAAAGTACATGCTTCTTTCAGTCCATAGGGGGTGCTATAGAGGTAACTGGCATCATATTGCCAGTTCCTCTAAAGCATGAATCGCATGAATATTGGCCCAGTGATCCGGGCTAGAGTATATTTAATGTACATAGGCAAATAAAGAATGCCTCAATAGCACCCCCACGTTTTTGAGCCCAAATCACTCTTCATTCAAAAGTTTGAAACGCTGTTGAGCGATAAATTATTTATACTGAGGCAGTCGATTAGAAACCAAAGGTTCTGATAGTATAAACAATTTTTGAGAGTATAAACAATTTTGAGAGCAATTCCTGAAATTGTTGATAACTAAGACTATGGGGTGTGCCATATAATTACATCACAATTTAAGGGAATTTGACAAATGCAGTGAGTATGTTATAACTAGTCCAGTTATTGACTTTGGTATACTCTGTTTTAGAGATTTACCACACTTAGGTGACTTGACGTGTTTTGAAGTCAGATTGTAAACAATGCCACACTTAATGTTGAGAACATGCAAAGGAAAAACTTTCTTTTCCAGGTTAGTCAAGAAGTTAGTGAAAGTCTTGAATGGTTTGTAAGAAATAACATTTATCAAAGAGGTTGCTGAAGCATCTGTGGTTTCAGCATAGCTGATTGTTGTTTCTATTTACAAACAGTAAACTATTCTATTTATGTGCTCCGTGGGCACAAAGAGCATTTTAGGTATAGTGCTCTTTACTGTAGTTGGTCAGTGGTTTTAAGTCTCACTGCTGTTGGAGAGAATCCTTGGTCTCTTTTGTAGGTTCTACCAATTTGCTGCTATGGGGACCTAATGGCACGAAATGGTGGCAGGCATCACTGCAGTGGTGCAGTGGGGTAGGCGCTCACCCCTCGACCAGAGGGTTGGTGGTTCGAGCCCCCATTCGAGCGCACACTGTCGTTGTGTCTCTGGGCAAGACACTTAACCCACATTGCCTATAAATGAATGTGGTTGTGTGATTGGTGTTCGGTGGTGGTCGGAGGGGCCGTAGGCGCAAACTGGCAACCACGCTTCCGTCAGTGTGCCCCAGGGCAGCTGTGGCTACATAGTAGCTTACCACCACCAGATGTGACTGGAGTGAATTAATAATGTACAAATATGTAAAGCGTCTTTGAGTAGTTGTGAAAAGCGCTATATAAAATTGATGAATTATTAATTATTATTATTATGTCTTTTGTTACATGCTTCTGAGTAAGTGGACAGTAAGTTTTCATCTGCTGTGCCTGGCATGTTGTCTGAGTGCCTTTGTGGCCAGACGAAAGGACTTTATGGACTTGTTTTGGCATTATCCCCCTGTGGTTCGAAGGTGCTACGAGCGAATGTGAAGTGAGTGCATTCGAGACACAACTAGTTAGGCCATGGCAGGCCTGGAGGCGGAATCAAAGGTCAAAAGGGTGTGCCAAGGGCATATCAGAAACAGGTCCAGTGTCAGTGGAGACAAGGGAACAGGGACCTAAGGGAGGTGGGGCTGAGTCGCCAAAAGTGAGGTCCAACCAGTGAAGGAAAGAAAGGTCAGAGAGGGTGGAGGAGGGGCCGTGGTGGGCCACGAACATGGAGTGAGCAGTCACAGGATGTGACAGGGTGGGACTGAACAAAACTGGGCCGGATGGGCTGGGTCTCTAAACGAGCCTGCACAAGGTTGTCATCAGTGGCACTATGCTTTGCTGAAGTCTTGAGAGAATTTTGATATTCTCCATTTTGTTTGAGGTCACGAAGGTGACCTTCAGTCTTCATCAAATTTGTCTGTGGACAGTGTCCCTCCGATGGAGCAGGGTCTGTGCACAAGAAGTGTTTCTTCGTCTGTGGTTCCGCTGGTGTGGTGTTTTCATAGGTGCTAATGAGGCAGTCTCAAACTCCTGACAATGGGTTTCTGGATGTGAACAAGGCAGCGGTCTCTGCACCTGTGTCCAGATTGTCCATAGTTTTAAGTCAATGATTGGCTCAAAGCAATTAAGAATGTCCTTGCCAATGAGGAGAGGAACTGAGTCAAGTGGAGACACAAAGACTGGATGGACCACTGTCATTGGTCCAATCGTCAAGCAAATGAAAGCCATTTCTGTGAGGACAGTGTTAGTGTCAGCAAATGGCTGGACTTCAAGAAAGCAAGAATAAAGTTTCACATGTCTTTTTGAGTGACTTAGTGCATTTTGTAACTGACTGAAAAGAGTGAATGACATTACGCTGATGTCTGTGAGCATTGGATCTGGGTTTTGGTGGGCTCTGAGATGTTTCTCGATGTTTGATCATCATTTGTTTGTGTTTCATAAAAGCTCTGATTGCTAGGTCGCGCAGCTGATGGCTCGTTTGGGTACGAGGACATGCTGCCATGCCAAGATGATAGCTCGTTGTGGGATGAAAATTTTCAATGAAGAGTGATTTGAAATTCAAGTCTTCTTCCATGTTAACCTGATTTTTAGAACCAAAATGGGCATTTCGCAATCTGCTATAGTAAGTTTGTGGGGACTCTTGTCGAGCTTGTTTCATGGCTAACGCTGCTGGTAAGCCTGTGGTGAGACAGTCTGAAAACTCTTCAGTGAGAGCTTGGTGGAGAAGATCGTAGTCGGCCTTAATGTGAGATGGCGGAGGTTCAATGAAGCTACTCACGTCACGACTGGACGTTAGCTTGATCAAGTAAATTCTGTCTTCTACTGTGGCGTGTGGATATCTACGAGGGTAGAAATCGACTTCATTCAAGTAGGTATTTGTATCGATTGCACCATCAAGTTTTGGCTCAAAGCGAGTGATGTTTTGTGCAATTCTGTCCAAATCTTTGGTTGATAGGCGATTATCAGGTTCATATTTAAAAGTGTAAGTCCTACCTAGATCTTTCATCTTCTGTGAAGTGTGACATTGATCAGGGGGCTCA
>JAVQKC010072335.1:0-10380 GCA_036025475.1 Philypnodon macrostomus | reverse complement strand
AATAATATTTTATGTTGGGTACACTGTGGAGAATCACTGTACCAAGTTCCATTGCTCTCTGCCAAAGTAAGTGTGTCCAGGGTCCCATAGGGGTCATAAACATGGGGGCGCTATAGAGGCATTCTTTATATGACCTCTGTAATGTGCCTATGTACATTAAATATACATTAGCCCGGATCAAGGTGCCAAAATTCATGTGATTAATGGCTTAATTAAAGCGCTTCAGGGCATTAATCATTTATTAATTGTAATTTATCGTAGAAGTTCCAAAATCAATCCAGTTTGACATCTTCAATCTGTACCTGTGTGCAAAAGTTGAAACTGATCCGGCAGTTTGTTTTTAAGTTATCTTGTTCATAGCTAGGATCTGCGGACGTGGACCAACGTGATTCCATAATATCTAATATTTAATATAATATTCTTGGCATCATAGAACATGTGTTTTTTTTAATCAAGGCATAGTCATACTCTGTGTTTCATGTTTACAACTGTCTTTTACCTTAGTACAGTTTTGGGTCATTGTAGTTTTTTCCACAGCTCTTATTTTGCCACTTTTTACTGGTATAACAAAATCCTATTATCAATCTTTGTTTCTCTTTCAGATCTAAGTGTAGCTTGGTTTGTCCTGCTTTGACCACTGCTCTATAGACTGACTCCACTCACCCCCTCATCATCAACAGTAGTCCAAGGGTTTGGTATGTACTCTTCTTTCCACCAGATGGCAGCAAAACACTCTCTTTGTGCACCTAACTGGCTTGGAAGCACTGAAATACAAAAACTCCAAATTAGGCATCATTTGGATTTGTACCTTTTAGAAGCTTCTGATAAGATTGTGACTTTACAGGCTGTTTTAAGGGAGAGTTGGCAGACCCAGTAAGAAAACTTACTGCAAACCTGTTTTGGGTTTACCTCTTCAAAGCAGAATATTGGAAAGTTGCAGTGTTTGATGCGTGAATGCAAACCTCAAAGACTATATTTGAGTTTTGAAGAAGCCTGAAGAAAATGAGATAACGCTTTTGGGGAGTTTTCTGTTTGGGAGTTATCCAATACTGACAAACTGGCAAGGTTTTAATGAAGGGAATGAGGCTTATAAAACACTAAATTAATAGAAACCTTACATAATTTCATTATCAAACTGTATAATTGTTCTGCATACATTCAGCTGAGAAGTCTCTTTGTCAACATGTGCAAAAGTTCGTAGCAAAAACAATTCCAGTAAGCTAAGACGGGGTGGCAATGTCGCAGTGGGTAAGCGCTCGCCCTTCAACCAGAGGGTTGGTGGTTTGAGCCCCCGTCCTTGTGCATACTGTCGTTGTGTCCCTGGGCAAGCCAACAAATCTACGATGATGGATAATATTTTTCATTAGCTCAGGTAGCCATAATCAGCCTTTCCAAGATAGTCCAACAGGAGCTAATGCAAAAGCTGCACTAACTGTAAAATGTAAAAATCTCAATTTTAAAGATCTTCTGTGGAAGTGTGTAATTGGTTAAACAGTTGGGTACCTTATAGTTTAACTGATAATACAGTCCACAGAGGGTCTCAAAAAATGACAAGGAAAGAAAATCAAGTAGTGCAGCTTTAACTGTTTTTGGACAATTTTTAATCAAATTAAATCAGTTAGTTAGTTGTGTTTATTTTGAACAGTAGAAGCACTTAATTAAAATAAGAATACTCTTTATAGGATAAAGAAGTAGGAAGAAGTAAACACTTATTGAACCCCGCCCCCTCTCCTATAACAGTATCATAATCATCATAACATAACAATATGTATACACTTAATTAATAATAGAATGTAGATTATGTGTAAGTTACTTTTTGGTTACATACATTTATATGTCTACTTATTTTGTGCTCTATACGATACCCACCTTCTCTGTTCCTAAACACATTTTGAATATAGTTTGGCAAGTTATTACTTGCTTTATACATAATTTGCAGTTAAATATTTTACTTTGTCTGTCATTTTTCATAACCTTGACTGAAGAAATAGTGAGTTAGTATGGTCCTGTTAACCGACTTTGTGTATCACATGTATGACCCTACTCTGGAGATCAATGAGTGGTTTTAATGAAGTGATGTAGTTATTATGCCCCAGATCTCAGCGCAGTAACTGAAGCATAAGTAAGATTATGGAACAGTATACCATATGGAGCAATTTATAATCCAGTACTTGTTGTAGCTTTGTTTAAAATTGCAATTCTTCTAGATATTTTATAAAATCAGTTTATACTACTGTAGCATATTGATCCCATTGCCCCAAGGATTGGCTCGTTGTTATATTCTTCACCCTGGCTTTAGGATACAGAAGTAAGCTTATGTTTAGTATAAAACCCCTATATGTTGCCATAAACATTTAACTACGTTCCATGTTTTTTGAAAGAGGGCTTCATCTTCTCACTATAGCATCTTTTTAATCGAGCTAGATTCCATCAGGCTGCTGTGTTTTCACCAGAGAGTGTGGGGCAGTGATGTAGAGGAGCGGCTCACGAACACCACATAATCTGCCCTCCGGCTCTTTTGTCCAATGGGAGCGCAGAGCTGTATTAAAATGACCGAGTGCGGCGGTCACAGACAGACCTATATAACAGATTGAGACACGCAGAGGTAATCCAAAAGGGTTTAGCTCTCCCCTAATACACGTGATCAGCAGGTTTCTGGGTTATTCTGACCATCATTTACTATTCACAGAATCAAAGCTGTAATCAAAGGGTGGTAAGTTGGGATGCATCGACATTTAGTTACCAATTTGACCAATACTAGTTTCCAACACCACTGTTTTGTAAACGTTTTAGTAGCTAAGAAATCATCATAGAAATAATCTGCTCTAAATGTATTTATTAATCAATTATTTCTAAATTTAGACTTTTCAAATTTCTTTCTCTGGCTTTAGAAGTGATCCTGATAGAACAACATGTCAGCCATCTGTAAAGGCCGATACCAATATCAGTCAGACTGATACGATATACAGTATATCAGTACATGCCGTGGTAAGTATTAGGGAAAAAAACATGCTCATACCACATTGACCCCTATCTCTATTCTGAAAATGTGATATTAAAGCATAAAGTACCAGAGTAACTTGTTGACATTGTGATATTTACCTAAAACAAAGACTCAACAGTTCTTGTCGGTGTTGTTTTAGTTGTGAGGTTTGTGCTTTGAGATTTTAAAATGTTCTTGGGTAAAAAGAGGTAAGTTGTGTAATATGTAAAGGAATTCCTTTGCCGCCGTACAGCCTCCATAATCCCTGACTTGGGAGGAAAGACAAATACATCCAACAGACAGCTGTTGCTCATGGAGCTTTGCCAAGGGCAAGGCCACCTTTTGTCTTCGGTCAGATTAAGTGCTTGGTTATGCAAGGAATGATGAGTATCTTCAGCCAATTTTCACAACAGGAGTCATTTCAATGAAGCAACCACAAAGAGGCGTTTAAAAATTGGATGTGCCCCATTTGAGAAGAGTTCTAAAAGAAGACAATTTCTACAAGTTAGGTTTGAAATGTTTTTAATCAATTGCAACAAAAAATGTGCAGAGACAAAACAGTCTCTGTGTGACTCGTGCATATTGACTTGGGCTATAACGATGTGCAGCTACATCTTCACACACCTGTGTGAGTCAAGTTCTCCAACACTTATGAGTACATAATCTATGTTAATCAATGTTTGGTCAATGGACATTTTCAAATAGTATTAATGATTTGGAATTTTAAAAAAGCAAAAGATATACATTAAATACACTTATTTCCAGCGGTGGATTTTTATGTCTTCAATGTAATAGCACTGGGATCAAAAGTGACAAAAAATCATTTAGAATTTGACTAAATTCTTTGTTGTTTTAATGCCTTTATATCCATCAGTGTTCTTGCACCCATGACCGAGTCAGGGGACAGCATTCTCGGCTGAGATGAATATGCTTTTACAAGACTAGAAATATGGGATACAGTATTTTAACTATTCTAACCACCTGATACTAAAGAACATAAGATAATGCCATTGTCCATTGACCAAAAATCACTTACACCATGAAAATTATCTTAACAATCCTAATTAACAGAATCGGACGTTTATTTACAAGAAAATATCGGTCAGGCAAGCATTCAGTGAGTCTGTGGTTTACTTGTTACAGAGGCACATTATTTAGTGATGAGTTCCATTTGTATAAACTGAAAAATTAAATAAAAAGTGTATCAAAAAAATGTAAAATTAAGTCAAAAATTATAAAACAAATGTTGCATGAGAAGGATGCTCATTTCTGTTGACACACTAGGGAGCATACATTCCTATGTACATTTACTATGCTGCCTTTCCCTTTACATTGCTACAGTTAAGTCCTAAACAAGTCTTAAAAACATGTTAGCGTTTTTTTAGCATGCTAGGAATATATGTCCAAGCGAAGTAATCTAGGTTAAAATGATCAACTACTTGTAGTCTGGCACTCACGTAATGCAAAAGCTTCACAGATAATGTCTTCAAAAGATATTGGTTACCAGAACAGCATTAGACATTACTAGCATAAATTCTGTCTATTTGGTGTTTCATGACGCTAGCTCCTTGCTATCGACTAGCTGCTATGACACCTCCCACACAGGTTAAACTGAAATCCAGTGACTGCGAAGCCTATGTTGTAAGATCTGCATAATGCTTTTAACAGCCACCCCAGTTTTCAGTTGGGAATTGTATGTGAAGATGCAGAAATAGCAACTCCGGGGCCAAAGGTACAGCTGTTTCCTTGGCTAGTATTGGCAAGTGAAGGCTAACAGCTGAAAAACACTATTGATTCTTAAAGTGGCACCTGGTATGTTGGAAAAAAGAGGAAAACTATAGATTTCTTCATAGTTCATGCTACATTATGATATAAAATACACTTGTGCAAGGCAAGTGCTAAAATGTTCAGTGAAAAGAATCTTGTCATTATATTCCGGATTTCTATTCTATGTTAGTTCCTAGGATAACCTTATTTCCAGTGAATGACACAGTACAGGTCGGATCACCAGAATTTGCAGTGATTGCCAATTCCACATAGGAGCCAATAACTGCTATACACCTTACATATTGTTTTTATTGGAGTGGGACATCGAGTGTGCATCAAGTTGTATCTTGTAGCAATAAGAATAGTGAATCTTTTGGCAGGCCTCTGCTTTTTTTATTGCCACCTGGCAGCATCAGACAGATGCAGATGTGCTCATTTAAATTAATAGTAGCACATTTCACTGCAGTTTTATGACAGTTTTATATTGCATCTGTCCCATATTCAATAGGGAATAGTTCTTCTTTTCATCCTTCAATAGTTGTTCCTGGATAAAGGACTCTTGACGAAGTTTACAAATCAAAGCTGCAAGAGGAGCCAGCCTATATTGCATCATGCCACTGGAAGATACCTCTTCTGATCTAACATCAAATGACAGCACGTTTCTAATTCACAGGAAGCACATATGTGTCCTTTAGTGTCCTTGGCAGATCTAAGAGTACATTGAGTCCTTGTTATAATGATATTTCAGATTCAGATAAGTTTCATTGTGAACCTGCCCCCATCACCTCCTTCCCCTCCTCCGCCCATGGATGACCGTGGGACAAAGTCAATAGTTGCCGTGTGCTTGATCTGCCCTTTACTTTGGCTCCAAAAGAACATGAAGACAAAGCATATGGCCACAGAACTGAGAAAGGACAGAAAACCCATTGTGGTGGCGATAATCAGAGTCTTTGCGTCGAAGGGGTAGGGCTTAGCCATCTGAGAGGAAGCGTTGGCCGACTGTGGAATTTGTGTAGGCTCCGTCCATACCTCATCCGTGAAAATGGGGATGCTTCGATTCCGAGGAACTCCTTTCACATAGAGGCCGACTGTGAGGCTGTCATTACCGGCTGCGTTACCGGCCAAGCACTGGTAAGTGCCACTGTCCTGAACTTGGGCATATCGCACTTCTAAAGTACCATTAGGCAACACTCTGGTTCGCCCGGTTGGCATAACCATACTCCTGTGAGGTGAAATCCATGTAATAGCTGGAGATGGATCCCCGTCAGCTTTGCAGGAGAACAGAACCGTGGTGCCATCCTCAACTCTTGCTTCCTGAGGTCTTCGGTCCAAGATTCTCGCAGGGCGGCATGTAAATAGCCTTGGCAGCTCTTTTTCTGAAAAGTCTTTGAATTGTCGTAGTTTCACAGAATCTGGAGACGCACATGTTGGTTGATAACCATCAAAGTTTAGGCGCAATCTACGACGTACCACCCAGAGTAGCCGGCAGTCACAGGCCAAGGGATTCCCATCCAACCTCAGCACCTGAAGGTTCCCCACTGAATGGAAAGCACTCTCTTCCAACGTGGTCAGCTGATTTGAAGTTACGTTGAGCATGCGGAATGAGGCCAAACCTCTGAAGGCCCCTGGTTCTATTCTTAGCAAGCTGCCCCCTGCCAGGTGTAACTCCTGAAGTCTTAAAAGGTCCCCGAGTAGGTTTCCTTGGATGACTGTGATAGGGTTGTAAGATAGGTCGAGATAGCGCAGGTAAGCTAAGTGGCGTAGCGCTGCATAAGGAACTGTGCTTAAGTTGCAGTTGCTGATGACCAGTGAAGTCAAATTGAGTCCAACGAGGCTACTACTGGCAACAGTGTCTAACATAGGCCAGCTGGAGATAAGAAGAGTGCGGAGACGATGCAACCTTCGAAAAGCATTGTTGGGTAGGGCGGAGATGGTAAGGCGCAGCATGCGAAGACGTATCAAGCTCGGAAGCTGTGACAGTGCCTCAGTGGGAATAGATGTGAGATTACTGCGATCTAAATTTAATTCCACCAGATTCTGAAGTCCAAAAAATGCTCTCTGAGAGATAAACACCAGGTCATTCTCACTAGCTTCTAGTATTTGTAGATTCACCATGTCCTTGAAAGTGTAGTCCAGGAAGACCAGTATCTCATTCTGGCTCAAGTCTAGGAAGCGAACACTGGAAAGGCCAGAGAACACTCCAACTGGAATGATCTTAAGTCGGTTATTTTTAATTCGTAAAGTCCTGAGATTTTGTAGGCCTTGGAAAGCCTCCACTTCAATCATGGAGATTAGATTATCACTCAGGTCCAACTCTTGAAGGAGCTGGAGCCCAGAGAACTGGCGCCGCCCCACAGTCTTAAGCTTATTGTAGGATAAATCCAGTCGTTTGGCATCACTGGAAAAACCTTCTGGTACTGAGTTCAAATGTTTGCCAGAGCAGATGACTTCTTTCGCTTCTGGCCGACATGTACAGCGCGACGGACATCCTCCAGAAGATACGCCCATTCCGATGAGTAGGACACTCCACACTCCCCATCGGACGACCGACTCCACAAACATCTTTCCTCCAGACTAAGAGAACAAACACATTTTAGGTCTTACACTTGTGAGTGTCAATTCAGAAACATGGATAGAACAGAACTTGATTAGCAAACTATACACTTACTGTTCAGGTCTTAGAATGCAGATTTTCATAACCAGCAGCAGTTAAGTTGTTATTAGACAGTCCTATGTTCTGTAGAAATCTTGAGTTGTCTGCAACATCACATCTGGGAATGCCTGGAATGAAATAATGAAATTAGAGAAAGAAATTAGCCCACATATTTGATATAGTTGATCTTTACCCACACTGTAAAACAATGCAATGATTTTCAGAAGTGTACAGACCATTATGGCTTTATACAGTAGATCACGGTTTAGGGTGAAGCATATTTAGTTTAACAATTTGAACACGCGTTGCTGCATGTAATGTTGACATGTTTACATAATGTAAAAATAATTCCCATGCTGAGTTACAGTACTCATATGTAGGATAGGGGTTGATGAATGTATGATGTTATAAAATATACACTGCACTGTTGATGATTTATCCTTGTATCACTCCTAAACACACGCAATATTGATGACATTTTGAAGACACCATAAAAATCACAGGTTCACATTTCTAGGCATATGCATTTCCTTATAGGCATGATCTCAAATCTTTTTTTTAGACTTCATATTATCTCCTATAAACTGAAACCTTCTAAAAGGCACTAAGCCTGAGTCTACATATGATCTGCCTGTAAAAGTGCAGCTGAGACCTATGTGGATGAAAGTTTTAGCCCCAGGCCCAGGCATCTGCCCTGAGACAGGCTCACTGCAGTCAACATACGTTAGCACTGAAGTAATTGATCTATGGATTTAAAATTTGAAGATTTTTTAATGAATGAGTCTTGTGCTCATTGTTTACTTTATTGACAGACTTTATAGATTTTTCATGGATTTTGAGTGGAGAGGAAACACTTACTATACTGTTATTCCTATTAATGTAACTTCTCTTCCTGCACCTACACTTCTAATACAACTGTAACAAAGGTCATAATAATATTTTATGTTGGGTACACTGTGGAGAATCACTGTACCAAGTTTCATCCCTCTCCTCATAAGGTCTAAACCATAATTAAACAGGCTCGAAGCCAAATCTAATCCAGGACTAAATAGGATTTAAAACAAAACTTGCCATGAATAAATGAAAAAAAAAAATAGACAAATAAAAACACCAGTACCACTCCTTTTTTCACATTATGAGTGTCGAGTGTTAGAAGCTATTCAAGTAACTATGGGCCTGAGGTACGCCCCTAGGAAATGGCCAGTTAGTTGCAGGGCTGACACAATACAGTTTTCTTTTGAATGCATTTACGATTGGCAATGTAGATTTGTAGTTCAACTATACATGCATGGCTCTGGATAGGGAGAGGAAGAGAACATACAGTAACGCAGGGAGATCATGCAGACATCTCTAAGAGAGGTCTGGGAATTTAACTCACAAACTTGAAAAGTAGGATTGCTATCCACCCTGCCACCATACTAGTTAGTTTTGTTGTCTGTGGAAGTCCACCATCTCAGCAGCAGAAACATTTCACTCGTCCCCCATGACTACCTTAGCAACAGAATCATCTCACTCTCCTTCATGACCATTTCAGCAGCAGAAACATCTTCTTTCCCCCATCACACCTTTTATCTGCAGAACCATCTCACTCTAAGCAGCAGCTTCTCCATCACCAGTGTCTAGCCTCCTGGGAAGTTCTGCTCTAGTGGCACATTAATATCAGAAAAATAAAATCGAAAAATTGAAAAGTGCATTAAATGTTATGTGTAGCGTAACCGTTCTCTCGACTTCTTGACCATACTTGTAGAGCTACCTCGTTTAAGTAAACACACATGTGAAGCGATAGATTTATAATCTTTGAAGGACCATACATTAGCCAGGACATTCCAATGTGGTTACAAACATGTGGCCAGCCACTCACTTAGTGAGACCAAAGACTCCTATTCAAACCAAGAGTTGATGAGTTTGATGAACGGATTAATTAGTTCTTGAGACTAAAACCCCAATGTGTACAGATGATAATACTTATGCATAGAGTTTACGAAGCAAACTGTATTAATGGACCCTATAATTGTCAGTGTTTTATGACTCTCTAACCCTGGGGTCACAGGCCAACCCTGGTTTCTTTTCACAGACTTCTGACTCTGTGTGACAGTTTGATAATGGTTTCAACAAAAGAACTGTATATGACATGTGTACATAATATGTTTGTGTGTACAGTTTTGAGTGTGAAATGTGTTTAATGATGTGTATTCAGGTAACACTATGCCACAAAGAAAGTTGAAGGATTTTGGGTCATAAATTTGGTTTCATCATTTTAATTTATGCATGCCCACTTTTGTCTTGCTTAACTACTAAACAACACCTAAGGAGTTCTGCAGAGTTTCTTCAGAGAAGGAGTTCAGCAATAGTTGAAATAATTGAAGAAAAGAGTGTTAAGCATCCGTCGAAATATGTGTTTTTGACTAAAACTCCTGCTATATATGGTAAGTTTTTCCTCTTCTTAAAGTTGCTGTGAAGAACTGCCTTTTTCAAACAGCAACACATTTTTTGGTTTTAGACCTATATTCACACAACTGTGAGCCTGAAAAGCCCCCAGATTCCTCCATGGACAGCGGAGTGTAGCATCTCAGGTAAGTCTTGCAAAGCCAAAGCACTAGACCACTGGCCGACCCTTCAGTCTGCTACAGGACCAGAACCAGACTTTCTGGACCCCTGCAGACCATCATGGCCTCTATGTCCTTCTCTGCATCTGTTAAGACCATCTCACACAGAAGTTGGCAAAACACACACAGGTTTAGTAAGTTAAAGTCTATTTAGGTCTTAATTCAACACATGCTCTATAACATTAATAATAATAATAATACATAGTTTTTTTAATAGCGCTTTATTAGGACACTCAAAGACACTTTACATATTTTGTATTATTCATTCACTCCACAGTCACACCTGATGGTGGTAAGCTACTATGTAGCCACAGCTGCCCTGGGGCACACTGACGGAAGCGTGGCTGCCAGTTTGCGCCTACGGCCCCTCC
>JAVQKC010072326.1:0-15722 GCA_036025475.1 Philypnodon macrostomus | reverse complement strand
ATATACCCACACACACACACACACACACACACACACACACACACACACACACACACACACACACACACACACACACACACACCAGGATACACTGACTGAGCTAAACCTGCAGGTCTGCTTAAACCAGAGGTATAGGTGTAAAGCAGGATTAAACCAGGACTAAAGCAGGAATAAACTAATGAATAAACTATGGGTAAAACAACTGAACAAGGACTAAACTCGGTGTCCCAGGACATAAGCATTGAACACACCATCCAGGACTAAACCAGATGAAAACCAGGACTAGTCTAGAGCTTGGTGTAAAGCAGGAATAAAGCAAGGCTGAACAGAACTAAATCAGGACTAAACAAGAACTTAACCAGCGAATGGTATCAGTAAGGAATGAAGAATCTCAGTGTGATTGAATTTTATCCATATTCACATACACACACACACACACACACACACACACAGTCCGGGACAAACCGACAGGCATGATCTGTGATGCAATGCTGCAGCACATTAGCATTAGCACTCTCCAGCACACTGCCTGTTGTCATTCCCAGGTGGACGTCTCTAACAGTGCCCGCTTTATCTCCAGCTCCACCATTATACTATGATCAATTATGCATGCTGTAATTATTGACAGTGTAATGACAGTGCATCTCACCTAAGAGTGCTGCATTGCGGTGTTGATGCCTAAGGCTGGCTCATAAGAAATCTGACTAATGTAGTGTATTCATTGCAATGTTTGGCTGCTGATATACTTAATCGGTTGTGAGTTTAAGAAAGTAAAATATAGCTCATTTTTTGTAATGTTGGACAAAAACATACCAGAGTTGTATTTACATCTGTTTGAGCGATCCTGTATGTTGCATGGGCTTCACCTTTCTATGTAGTGAAGTTGTATTTCGTTATACAATGTGAAATACTAATATAGTAGAGTCCAAAATGTATTTAAATAGCTTGAAAAAATATATAATATGGCCCCTTTAAATATGTAAGTAGAAGCCCGGCTGGCCTCTCTAATAATTATGCCAATGCATGGAGATGGCTTTTTCATAACACTCCAGATTCCATCGTAACCTCATCACAAATACAGTTCTGTGTAATGCCAAAGATGTGGATATTAACTGCTAATATGCTTCTCCCAGCCCTCCCTTTTCCCTTGACTTGAGGCGGGTATTATCATTGTAATCAAGCAGAGACCCGGCTAACACGATCATTCTCTAAACCATCATGTAGAAATAATCCCCTCCTTCATATTTGATTATTGTAATAAATCTTTTTAACCAGCTATTCAGTCACACGGCAATGGCGAACATCTCCCCGATTCATCATCCCACTAGGACAAAAGCACAGAACAGAGGCACTTCGAGCAGGGACACTCTGGCTATAAATGTCCCCAAGCCCCCCCAAATGTAGGTCCATATAGTACATCTATAAACTAGTACTAAACCAGGAGACGATGTAAAGTTACTAAACTAGGGCTGAACCGGAGAATGGTCTAACCCAGGATTATACTTGAAATGAAAGGGTTAAACAATGGGTATTATTTAAAAAATAGGTCTAAACAAGAACTTAAACAGCAGTTTAATTTAAGTCTAAACTGGGAGACGTGTATATCAGGACTAAACCCGATTGAAGGTTGAAATATCTTAAACTGCCCTTGTTCAAAATCCTACGGACGTCCCTGACTCCAAGGATTATAAGAGGCCTTATATTTTATGTCTTCTACTGTTGTCATGTCTACTCTGTTTTCTGACAGTCTGGAGATCAACACGCCCTTTTCACTATTATATTATTTCAGCCTGCAACCAAACAGAGAACTCTCCAACCCTTAGTCTGAAATCGTGATTGCTACGTCTGTCCTCTATTACTGACCTCACATCCCCCATCAGGCTGCATCGGACCAGACAAGGTGTTCCTTCATCTCGCACAAACACACACATACAAACAGACTGCCAGGAAATTTCAAGGGGCCAATTTGACGAGCCCCCCCCCCCCCCACCTACTCATGGCACACACTTATCCGTATGCACTGCACGAGGTATCTCTCAATTGCTTTGCCCGCCGCTGTCTCGATCCATTGCAACCAAAAATTCAGCTGAGGCCTGATTATCCAGAAATTTGGGAAGAGAAGGGAACCGAGTCATTGAAATAGATGCTTTTTTTATTCAAATTTACAAAAAAAGATACAATAGAAATAAATACAGTGTGTTTGTTCAGCACGCAATTGTGGAGTTGTATTGACATTGTGCAGAAGCAGTGAGGTCCGGGGAGGGTGCATAACCAAAGGGAGATGACTGTTTCAGGGTCACAGTTAAGGCCAAAATTCTGCTCCTAAACCCTCTACAGTCAGGAAAGGAAATAATTAGCCCAAATCTACAATGAATTATAAAGAAATGAAAATGTATGTATGATGTATGGGGATGTTAAAATAGTGGCTCCATGAATAACTTACACAGCCATATAAAATCAACCATGAACTAAAACCACTAAGTTAAAATCTCTCAGTAAAAAGCAAACATAAAAATAAAGTAATAAATATAAATATGGTCACTCAAAATCAACAGTTAAAAATACATCCTTACAATATATAGCAATTCTAAAAATGAGTAAGTATTGTATATCAAGATACTGAAAGGCCCTCAGTCTTTTCACCTGTCACCTTGATTTGGTGCATCAAAGCAAACCAAATAAGTAAAGTAGAAATTAGGGTCTACTCTGGGGAATGCAGACTTTCATTCTGTTTAAAACAACTGATTCAACTAATCACGCATTTGATTGGACCAATTTCTCAGGCTCAGGAGGTGGAATAATCAGCTGCGTTGAGTGGTTCAGTCAGCGCTCTACTTCAGAAGTCTGAAATAAGTGAAATCAGTAAATCCTCAGTGGGATTTTGACCAATCAGCCGATAGAGCCCTTTGAAAAAACACTCCAATCAAGATAAACCATGAATTAGGATTGCTTATTGATATGCCATGATAATTGTTTTTTTTGTTTTTTTTTCATTAGTTTTTATTAACGGCCAATGCTGAGTGGTTCAAAACATTGACACAACAGACAATACAAAGATGTGGTAAGGTAATCCAGATTAAATTGTTCAAAATTTGTTGGCAATAAGCGTATGTACAGACAATATACATTCAGTTTCTTACTAAATATGTTATGTAAGTTGTTATGTATGTTAGTAAAATAGATCATCATCTGTGGCGGCTCTAGTTGCATGTGCACTATTAACCTGTGAGGTCAGTGGAGGATATGTCGATAATAAACAAATAATAATACAAAACATACAGCACACTTACATTAATGTATTTCTATAGGTTCCTATCTTATTCTAGATGAGGTCAACTGTAGGTGAAGTCAGTTTAATTTCAGTCATATCTCATGAGGTTGTGCACCCCCCACTCATCTTGATCATTGTGCGGTATTTCTACATTGGTCCTAATCTCATCCAGTCCGTGCTGTGTGGACTGGCTCAGGTAAGATGAGTGTATGTTTGTCTTTATATGAGTCAGCCCAGCCTGGAGTCCTAATTGACTAACTACATGTTAGATGGACAACAAGATGATGGACCAAACAAGCGAAGCAGGTTGGTGGCTTTACAGTGAACAACGTTTGCTGTTGAAGATGCCCACATTCGGTAAGGGCAGTGGTTCTCAAACAAAGATTTGGATATGACTGGTGGTATACGCAGGCTCTTTCTGGGAACCAGGGTCTTTTGTTTTGGTCCAGTATGGATGCATTCATTTGAATCCTGGAATCGTCCCTGTTTTGTCGTCTTTAGTAATGCATTTTTCTTCAGTTTAGACCAGTTTTACTCATAATTTAGTCCTATTTTAGTCCTTTAAAATGGCAGTTGGAAAGGCAGTTACTTCCAGTTTGAGAACCACTGTGTTGGGGTATATGGAACACAATTCTAGACTTTTTCTAAATTAGGTATATTACCACTTTATTATGGTACAAGCAGAAAACCCCATTATTATTCTATTAGATTTTGCATTGCACTCTTATTATATTCATTTCAATTGGATTTTCATCAAATTGGTTTTCTCGCTAGTATAGGCTTGCTCTGAGGCTTCCTAACTAATATTGTACACGTGAAAGTTTTTGCTGGAGGCCACACGTGTGACTGAGACCTCAGCCTGTCCGTCTCAAACGGTCGGGAGCTATAGTGTAAAACAAGCCACAACAACATGTTCGAATTTGTAAACAGGTATGTCATCTTTATCAATTTCTAATCTACAGTTACATACACATATAGTCTCCACAGTGCGCCATTTTGGACATTATCGTACACTCATTTATGTGTTAGCAGTAATAAGATTTACACCTTTTTAATTGTACATACAGTCAGACATGTTAACTCTTGTATATAATGGACATCTTATAAAACAACTTTGACATAATTCTAGTATTGAACATCACACGGTAGAAAAAGTGCTTCCATTTGTATCCTGACCATATAGACATTTTAGTATGTATGAACATTTTTGGCCAGAACTGATTGCCGTAGCTTCTTTTTTTTTGTTTTAATTGCATGCTGTGATCTTTAAGTCTTTAAGAGGAGAGTTGGACGTGTATAAAAAATAGCAGGAGACGTATTTAATAAAAACATTATAGTCCAATAGAATACTCCATGACATAAAATGGAATACTCTGCTTTAAATGTATTTTACTGTAGTACAATCAAAGCCAGTTCGTTTGTGTCTTTGTGAAAACCCAGGAGATGGTGGGAGTGAAGTGAGACAGTGGATAGAAGTGGGATCATATTCTTAAACCTTTTGAATTTTTTACAGTGTGTGTGTTTTTTTTTTTTTTTTATAAAAAGGAGGGGAGAATCTTTTGCAGTGTCTAAATAATTCATCATATTCATTTGGAATGAAGCAGGGAGCTGCATAATTCACTTTTTCCAGCTCTGCAGATGGCATGAAAAGTAACAGTTTCTGTACAATCGTCTCACTTTTCTCTCTCTTTACGGTGTGGCCTCCCCTCCAACCCCTTCATAGATGTTTTATTCTCTGAGCGTTTCTCTTGTCAACCTCCCGCTTTTGTTAAATGTTTGCTCTTACTTTTTTTCCCCTAAAACTAATGTTCCATCGCCGATATAATCACTCTTTAGAAAGTGGGTCCCTTTTTCAAACAAATAAAAGATGCTCATACATCCATATACCATATACCATGTATATATATATATCCATACACATTCAAAAACAATGTCTCTCCTCTTGTTTGTCGCTGTTACTCATTCCGGTATATACGTGAGTTGAGTTGAATTAAATCGAGTCTTGTGATGTTTTGGGGTTGTTTTTCTTTGTCCGAAGCCGTTTAAGGAATTGTCAGTTGCCCCAAGCTTGAAGCAGCATTGTGCATTGTCTGGGTATCTGTGCTCAACCATATCAGCGTTTCAACACTTATTGCTTTAAATTACATCAATCACTCCCCTCCCCTGCCCTGGTGCTCGCAGATCCTCCCCGGGCTCATTTTTCCCTGTCTCTTTTTATTACTTTGCCTCTTCATCTTTCTCTCCTCTAACTTCTGTTCACATTATTCTACCACTGCCATGCTTTTCATCATCCTCCTGCTTAGGGCTGCACAATATATTGTGATTTTCATCGTCATCGCGATACCAGCAAATACAATGTATTGATATCGGAAGAAACATTTATCCCAAACAATTGCCCATCCAGAGCTAAATGAAATTGCATAATCAAAATATAGAGAACGTTTTGATTTACTCTTCCATTTAGTCCTGGTTTAGACTTGTTTTAGCCTTGACTTTTGTTCAATTTTGTTCTATTGATTCACACAATATTTTGACTAGTAAATCTACTGGTAAATGTACTTTTTTTTGCTGAAATTGCTTACATTTCCCTAAATAGTTTTTCCAATATTGTGCAGCCCTAACCCAGTTTCCTGGCTCACCTTGTATCAGTCTTTCCCATCATCTGCCCCCTCTGAATCCTCTTTTGTGTTTTCTTTCTCCATCTTCTCTTCTTTCTCCTTTTCCCGTTCCTTAAAAAGTTGAGCAAGTTTCTCAAACTGTGGGCCCCACTCCTCCAGACCTGCGCCCCAATCGTCTTTATCCCCGTCCTTGTCCCCATCGCTCTCCAGTGAGCTTAGGGATCCAGCCCGTGATCCGGTGCCCTCCAAGCCGTACACTTGCACTGAGTCATACGGCGGCTGGGAAGGGTCAAAAGTGACTTGGGCCAGACGCAGGCGAAGGAATTCACCCACTCGTAACGCCAAAGACGGGCCACCAGGAGCACCTCGTACAGCTTCCATCCCATGAGGAGCCCAGCCATGACCAAGGACTCCAGGGTACGCTCCACGGGGCTGGAAGGGCAGGAGCTGGGGTGTCATATCCCTCCTGCCGATGACATACCCGCCCATCCCGACACGATCACGCCAGTCTCCAATAAACCCTTCTGGAAAGCCGGTCGGCGTCCCGCTCAGAGATATCCCTCCTTCTCTGTCGGGTCGTCCCAACACAAAGCTGCTGCCCATCTCCAGTCCGCACCTTCCCAGTGTCCCAGGATAGTCTCTTTGTGATTGTCCTTCTGTAATACCATTACCTCCACCTGGTGTCCCACCGCCAATGGACTCCGACTCTGCCTGGATTGACCCGGAACATAGTCCGGCTCGTGAAGCCCTACGTCCCGCCAAGGGTAGGGTCGCCGAATCGCACACCCAGCCCCCAGCGGTTCCGTGGCCCCCCTGTCCCATTATAGAACCGGAGCGGGTCATGACAAGGTTGTGGGGCAGCGTCTCGGACTGCACCTGCAGGGAATGGAGATGAGCATGAGTGGTTTTAGTTTCGGATTGGAAAAGGGATTGTTAGAATTGGAAATAAAATGCAATGAAGACAATATTGTAATTATGAGATGAGTTAATGTTGAAGCACATGGAAGATTTTGATATTACAAATTCAAGGCTAGAATGAGCTAACACTACACTGTGAGGAGGAAATGGGCAGGAAGTGATTGGAAGATAAAAATAATAATAATAAATAATACACAAAATGATCATGACGGCTATAAATGTACAATCCAAATCATTGTCTTCAATGTACCAAAAATATATTAATGTTACAGTAACCACAGCAACGATCACCGGATTAATTAGTTGATTCACTGGATCCACACTGTTTTTCTGATTCAATTTGGAAACATAATAATTCACTCACGTTTAATACTATCCATCAGACATATATCATTAATCGAGAGCTGTATTTAATATTAATCCTTTTTTAACATCTAGGGCTTTCTTTCCTCAGGCGTTAGCGCTGTCATCCATCCATCACCCATCCACCCACTCACCATTCACATATGTATTAAACTGCCTGACACTAAATACACAAGCCAGGAGTGTTCGCAAAGAATAAATATTATGTTATTCTAAGTGGCTATGTGGATAATATAAGTAACTAACATATCAAAAACTGTCTCAATGTGTGAATCTGTGTAGTGTGTTGAGTCCCAAGGCAGGGTACAGACGTAGCTTACCAGCACTAGAGAGTGAATGTGGATATAATAAATGATGTAGTCAAATGTAAAACACTTTGGGTCTCTTGAAAAGCACAATATAAACAAGTATACAACAATATAAATAAATGTTATAGACAAGCACTTACTTAATACGTTCCATCCACTTTTGTTTTAGATATTATGCCCCAAGGCTGAGACAGCAGCATGAGGGAGCTGGACCGCTCAAATAAAAATATATTGTATGTGTAATTGCTGCTAAAATGCTTTTTGAAGAGGCCAGGACATTTGCTGTCAGCCTTTTAATCGACCAAGCTTTATGACAGTCAACTCGGAGCTAAACCTGGCTTGTGTATTCTGGCTCACAGACCGGTTCAGGTGCATGTAGCTGCTCTCTGCACTGGACATAATAACCTTAATCTGTGCAATGTCACGCTTGTGCTTTTGGTGAGAAGCTTGTGAATCTTACCCAGTCCACATCTTGACTGTGGTTGAGTTTGTCGTCACTGCTGGCCTCTGTGCAGTTGCTGGCCGTTCCTGTGCCCCCTCCTCTGTCCTGGCTGTCACCAGTTCTTGGCGTCCCACCATCCGACGTGCTCACCCTGCTTTGGGGCGCTGTCCCATCCCTGCTCCCCGCTCGGCTTCCAATACTGAGATCTGTTGGGGTGATGTACACAGCCCCAGACTCCATTGGCCCCACCATGGCCCCCTGATTCTGGATGACCAGGGAGTGGTCTGGCTGGCCCCCAGGGAAGCGGTAGCCAAGCTCTGCCAGGCCTGGCTCAAAAGCCCCACCTGGGGTGCGTCGGAGAACCGGGAGCGTGGCGCTGCTGTAACAGAGGCGGCCATAGAGCGGACCATTGGGGCCAGTGTATGTGGGGTCTACTCCCTGGTTCTGAGCCCAGCTGTAGGTGCGTCCTTTTTCCTGTCCTCGATGGCCGTAACGTCTGAAAGGAATATAGTGTTGAGTCTTAAAAGCCATTTGTCTTATTTTGGAATAATTCCAGATTTTGTACCTACTCAAATGCACTTTTGGGGTGCTTGAGTTTGTGTTAAGGTGATTATGCATTATATTGTGTCATAACTAGGAATTATTCGGGCTCAATAAATATACAGCAGAACTTATTTATAAATAAGTATTGACAGACATGAAACTCCTTCACACTGGCAACAAGCACTTTGAATATTAATTAGAATTAAACCTGTGCATGCTGGGAAAGGTATGACTTATTGCATAAACATTGCTGAAAATTGCATTAGAAGTTTTTGTGTGTTGTTGTGTCCACCTCCGCAAATAGTGGAAAGCAATTTTCCTAAAGCAGCCTTTGTATTTCCTCATATGGCTCACATGAATCCATTGGAACTAATTATTAGACCAAAGGCAATAACTCTGTTTCACTGGAACATCAAAGCGGGTGGAGGCAACACAATATCGTAGCAGGACTGGGGCATAAATGAGCTGTATCAAAAAGAACAACAAAGTGGTCTCCAGAGCTGTGAAGCCTGATATTTACAGAGTACATCTCAGAGTATTTATTAGTGACTGATAATCAACAGGAGACAATCACTTAAAGGCATATTTGATTGTTACAATGCTTTTTTTTGGTTCAAATAATCATATTGAATATACAATAATTCGGTATTTGCAATGCGGCTTGTACTGTACTCGAACCTATACCAGCAACTATGGGCTGTAGGTGGGGGTAGATCCTGCTGACAAAATTCACTATCACTATTACATTCATTCAGTAGATGCAATTTTGAATTACCAGTCCCCCCCTCTTGTTTTGGGAGGTGAGAAGAAACCTGAGAACCTAAAGAGTTACGGGGAGCACATGCAGAACCATAAATGAGGAGATGGTTGAATTCAAGATCATTTACTCAAATAAAAATGCATCTAAAAAGGCCTTGATGGGTAGAATTTGTGTATCTTCTGAAACCATGGCACTGTCTGTTATTGTGGCCCAGGTGAATAGTTCTTGTTGATGTGTGTTCCATGTTCTAGTTACTCAAGATTAAAAGCTGCAGTCTGGAGGTTTCCTAAAAATAAGAACTAGTAAAAATGCTCTTACCCTGTTCCATTATATAAAATATATTTTGTCCTAATTCCTTTTTTACTTTACTCACTCCCTTGACCTCTACAACAAGATCAAGTAACAGTTCATGGGTTACCACTCTGACTAACAGTCGTTGTTTTTGGTTGACCCACAAACTCTGATTTGATGTTGCTGTAGAGACAAGGACTAAAGTAAAACTTAATAACTATAATTGGCTAAGCATTTTTTTAAACTTCTTATCTTAGGAAACCCCTTTAAGAAGTAATCCTTATTACTAAGCCAGTGTGCCCCAGGGCAGCTGTGGCTACACAAGTAGCTTACCACCACCGGGTGTGACTGAGGAGTGAATGAATGATGTCGTTGTAAAGCGTCTTTGGGTCTTGAGAAAAGTGCAATGTAAAACGTGCAGTGATTCAGACTGCCTGGATGACTGAGAATCTTCACTACCATGTTGTACTTACATATTCCTGCTGTCCAATGTGCGGTACCCCCGTGTGCGTGAGCTGTGCGGGGCACTCTGCAAGGCTGCTATGTCAAAGGCAGCGGTGTCTGCTTCTCCCCCGCCCTCATCATCGTACGTGATGATGTTCTCTCTTACGTCGTCCTCCTCCAGCGGAGACAGGGAATCACGCTTCTGACGACGCAGCGATAATGACAGGGCGCTCACGGCTACGGACGGGTGACAGTGAAGGGGGAAAAAAAGGACAGTCAGGCATAAATGAGAAATTGGAAAAAGAATGATGAACAAGGGAGAAGGGACACAAGTCACAGGGGAAATAAGCGGAAGGAAGGAAGGAAGGAGAGTTTCAGGCAAAGAGGTGAGACAAAACGAATACAGACGAGGCCTTGGGTTACTGGGCTGCTGTATCATATCAGCAGACTGCATGCCTTCGTTCTGTAATTGACTTCGAGCTGCAGCCAGGCAAATGGACGTTTTATACTCATTTGACTCCACGGCTCTGCCCTATTCCCGAAGCATTGAGCATTTGACCCTGGGCTGTGGGAAAATAACCAAACTCTTTGACAAATGCCCTTTGATTTAATAGAAACCTGAAATGAGGAACACTAGCAGGGTTGATGTGTGCTGCTACTTTATCACCTGGACCAAAATAAAATAGGTAACTAGATAACTAAAGATTTCTATTTATAACTAATGATTTGCATGCCACCTGATCATCATTGGTTTGAATTGGAAGAATGCCAAATGTTGGAGATTCAGAAAATTTAGTATATTGACAATGTAAATAAATATAATCTAAGAAATGTGTTGTTTGATCTAGAGCTAGGTGAAGAAGATCATTTAGAATCTGAAGTTTATCAGTATGGTAAAATGCTGCTTTAAAACATCCCAGACAGGTGTATTGTATTGGGTTGTGGTTTCCATATGCCTTCATAACCACCATCAGTGATTCTGTTCAGAGCAGACCTGTCTAGTCTCCAAACACAATGCTTTAAAGTTGAGCTCATTTCCTGCTGTAGATAATGCCCTTGTCACTTGAGAACTCATTTCTAAACTCCAGCAGAAGTCACTCGGCCTGATCACCTTCACGCCATGTTGCGCCTCTTCCTTGATTGAACTAGTCTCCTCTGGAATGATAATGCCCCTATCACCGAGGCATGAGTAGTGATCCAACAGACTGAATAGAAATGACAATGATGCTGGCCCAGTGCCAAAGCCTTCTCAGCACCTACACATTATCCAATTGAACATTGGAGAATTTCTGCGAAGGTAGCACTGACATTTTATTATGCAGCTACCTAAAACCTAGGGTTTAAACAATCAGCCAGTTTTGTTATTTTAGCTGTGATTAGCACTGACCTTGGCAGAGGCGATAGCTAGACAACAATAGTGAAAAAAGTGAAGCTGATACTACAGAGCTGTGACTAAGAGAAATATTTACGCTTCTGCCTCCTTTATTTCCATATGCAGATGAAGCATCGAGGGATGCAGCCGAGTGTAAACAGCCCTAAACACTATTTGCAGATTAGCATTAAACTCCTGAATATCTGTGGTTCAGCTGCACTGTATATGACCATCTACTCAGTGTTAAAGTAAAATACTTTACAATATACTACAATACATATGAAACACACATTAGTTCATTTCTATGGAATTAGAAATGAATGGATGTAAACTGCTTTAGTTGAGCTGCATATACATATATACACACACACACACACACACACACACACACACATATATATATATATATGTATATGATGCTTTTAAAACTACTGGTATGTTATGCGGTATGTGTGACTACCTAGCAGTGTAGCGACACAGGCCAGGATGGCCAGCAGGGCGGCGGTGCTGAGTCCAGGTGAAGGCAGGGTGGACTGCTGAGGCAGACAGACGGCCTCTCTGTCCCACTCGGACTCTGTCTGTTTGTCTTTGTCCCCGGCACGTGCCCCTCCTCTCAGACAGGGACACACAGACACTGTGACCGTCCCGGTGCTGGTAAGGCCGGACATCCCGTCCCGAAGGACTAACGGGACGTACAGGGTGAGGGTGGAGGACGAGGAGCGGGACAGAGGCTGCAGCTGGGACACCAGCACCAGGCTGGCAGTGGGACCTGCATGAGACAAAGACAGTTATATAAAAATAGGAGCATTCTGTCTACTTGAGAGCTCCACTGTATTGATTTATTCAACCAAGTGAGACAAAGACCAACTTACTTATGAACAGTCCTTTTTATTCACATGTCTCTACATTTTCTGAGCACATAGTCAATAATCTCTCACACCAGAATAACTGTGATAATAATGAGAGCTAATGGGATGAGCCCACTGTAAACTGTCTCAATCAGGAGTAAATATAATCTGGAACAGTGAAGGGTTTGCCTAGGCCTATGAAACCTTTAAAATAGAAAATAACCTTTAGGTTGTTGGTTGAGAAATCATCAACTAATGAGGACTTTATTTTTTTATGAATCTCACTTGATTTGTTAGTTTGGTGGTTTCTTGGTGCAATTACACCATTCACTAATGCAATAATTGTTCTGCCGTGCAACATATTAAAATATGTTTTTAACTGAAATTACATTCACACAGAACAATTACTTCTTAGATAATGGAGTGACATTGTGAGAATGTTATGTGGTCACATGATGGTAAAATGCCACCATTATTTTTTATGTAAAAGTAACTAATTGATGAGCAGCCTTTAAACTGGTTTACATTTCAGGAAGCCTTGTAAACTAAGCCAAAAAATGTTTAAATCTAATAACCTAATATTTTTCACATTGACAGAACTTAAAATGGGCAGTCAAATCGGTAAGTGTCTTGTGAGGGACATGTACAATATTTGTATAAAGTACTGCTGATAAACGGTACAGTAGAAATGTATGTAGAAATGCAATTTACACCAAAGGCCTGGAGAGGTCATATAAAATGAAATATATCTTGGGTGATCCACATCAGAACTATAATAATGTGATGGTGTGAGTACAGCATGGACCCTTTCTCTCTGTGCTCTGTGATGGCATATCAAAGAGTGCTTTGATTTTTGTTTGACTTCATTCTGTTTGCAGCTAAACCTGATTCATGTAGGCCGTCAGTTTAGGCACATTTGACAGTGCAGTGCAATGACATTTATAGTTAATATGCTCCAATTATAGTAGAACAGGTGATTAGAATTTGAAACTGTAAATTATGCCACTGCATTATGCATTCCTGCATAATGCATTTCTGCATTATACGAAATATTCTTATCAAGTGTTTGTTTTATATAATTGTATAAGTCTTTTTCCTTCATTAATGAAAAAAAATTAAATAAAATAAATTTCTAATTAAAGTGTATGCAGCCGCACTGAACCTGAAGTGTTTTGCACAATATGGGTTTAGCATGAGTTGGGGAACTATATTTGACGACTGGGCTGCTCCAGACAGATAAATAATCTGTGTTATAAACTGCTGTTATGGAAGCATTTTTTCACCTATGGTCCATGTGCAGAACAGGTTGCAGTGGGAGTGTAGATATTGTACAAGTTCAATGGTGACACAGCAGAGTAAATGTAAATTATAAATAAGATTGTGGTGTATCAAATGTTGATATTGACCATTTGAGTGATGCAGTCAATGCCAAACTGAATCAGTATTTCTAGAAATAAACACATACCTTTCCATTTTGAGGTTCATTTGATAAATCCAATAAAAGGTTGTTATCTTTTAGTTCTCCAAATCATGTTCTACAAATCCACTGTAACTGTGTAATGGACAGATGTGTGTTCAGCCTCAGGTGCAGGCGGATGATTCATTTTTATTTTGGAGCCCATTCGTTTTAATAAGAAAAAATCAGACTAGAAATACTTGTTATTCCCATTGTATGTCAAATGTTTCTAGCAGCCGAGAAACAAACAAGCAAAAATATCACTTCACTAATCATATACAATTAAACTGCACTCCGTGGACTTGCATTCAGAGTAAGAATTGCAAGTGCATATATTTGTTGTAGAAGCTCTAATTCATTCAATGAGTGCTCACTAGCTGATGTGGAAATGGTGGTAGAGGACACAAGATGGATGTAGAGAATCAGGGGAAAACAAACAACAGAGACAAACAAGAGAAGAAGAGGAGAATAGAGCAAAAAAAATGGGGACACGGGATTCTGAGATGGATGGTTAGGGACATAGGTTCAGACAGAAGGAGTTAATATGAGCAGGTGAGGCGAGAAGAGACTGTGCAAAAGTAAGATAATGAGACGATACGTGGGATTATATAGAGAGAATATTGAGTATATTGGCGTTTTTTTACCAATCTGCCATTAACGAATAATCCTGGACTTGGTTTGCTAAGCTCTGCGTGTAACAGAATTAAGATACAGGGTAGAAAAGATGAATTCATTCAGTGCCCACAAATTATTTTTCAAGACTGTGGCAAGTTTTTGGAGTGAATTCAGAACAGCAGAAAAATGCACAAATACAGTACATTTTTAACTTCAGGCACTTGGAGACCACCGCCAAGTCTAGTAAGCTTGTTTACTGACTATTTGTGGCTTCCTTGGCCCATTTCTGACCTTTCTGAAATTCTATTATTTAACAAAATGCTAAAACATAAACATGTAATTAATATCTTGCTGCTGATGTGTATCCAGCCTTTGTCCAGTTGTCGGTGGCTGCACATTACTACACAAGTTAATGCATATCATGAATTAGCAGTAGCAAATAACTCACAGAGGTTGGAATTGGTTTTATACAGTATATTTTACTTTCAGATTAGAAGAAATCATTATTAAAAATTGTATGTATGTGTATGTGTGCCTCACATTCTGTTTTGAACTAAAAGTCCAACAAATGGAGACTGAAATGTACTGTCCGTTGATGACAGGACTTGAAGAAACATATATAGAGAAAAAGATTGAGTGCTCACCACCACTGTCCCTGACGCTGAAGTTGAGGGCAGTTCTGGACTCCGGAGGGATGCTGAAATACACGGTGCTGTCATTTCCTCCCTCATCTCGATCAATCGCCCGCAACACCTGCACCACCTGAACCACGGAGATATACAGACACAGAAGAGAAGAAGAGGTGGGAGCGAGCAATGAAAGAAACACTTACCCAGAGTGCTTTTAGCAACAACCATTAGCATACGTCAGCAGGACTCAAAACAAGGCCAACAATTAGCGGCGAATGTGTGGAATAAATAAAGTCTGACGTGAATCAGCTTTCCACAAATGCACAGTGTGGGTTTCAAATTAGCAAGCAGCAAAAAGCGAAACATAATAACTCTAAATCTTCATAGGCTTATAAGCTATTGGGTAATTTCTTCATAATGAAAAATTCAGATCATTACTATGCAAGGCGTCCTTTTCAGAGGCACTTTCGAGAGCCTGGCTCGTGGAAAAATGGGGAGATGGAGAGTTAGTCAGAGGCTGCTTCATTGTGTTGTTCAAATATGTTTTGGCTAATGACGTGCCCTACTGAGATGACATTCAAAGATATTCACTTAATTCTGTGTTTAATTTGTTCACAAACGTGCAAAGTATAACCACAACTGAAACAAATCATCAGAATCAAATCTTTTAGTCGAGACGTGATGAAGGCACCACAGCAGAGCAATAAAAAAAATAATAATAAAACGTCAAAAACAACAGATGGGACGAAATGATGTTGATGAAGCCTGCATGAATGATGGAGGGATGGAAAAAACCTGTGATGTTTTTACACACACACATATATATATATATATATATATATAT
>JAVQKC010072318.1:0-26507 GCA_036025475.1 Philypnodon macrostomus | reverse complement strand
CCCTATAGACTGAAAGAATAATGCAGCTTTAGGGAATTTTCAAAATCTGGCAAAAACATTCTTCACAAACATCCAGACAAATCAAAAAAGTGATTAAGGTGCCCATTGGTAATAGTTGTAGTAGACGTACGGGGCGACGTATGGGTCAGACGTACGGGGCAGACGTATGGGGTCGTTTTCGCCGATATACACTTTGCTGTCGGGGACGACAGCACAGGCCTTGTTTATCAATGTTTTTCATTCTGTGTTTAAGGTGAAATATTGATATAAATCATGAAAAAAAAAAAACCTTAATCATTATTTTTATTTCAACAGAAGTGACACATCTGGCTCACCATCTGTGATTTCTGCCAATGAAGTGGAAGGTAAGTGTAAAGTCAAGACATCAAAATAGAGAAAATGATGTTGTTTTCTGACTACAAATACACACTGTTTTGCAGGAGAATCAGAAGAGATTAAATCCATTATCTTTACATGTTCACATTGTCCTTTCTTCAGTTCAGAGCCAAACAATCCGCCTCACTTCCACTTGCAGACTGTTGATCCAGCTGTATTGCAAGGGCTGTCAGAAACCACATTCACACCCTCTCCATTGAGCACTGATGACATTTTTACATCCATTAAGCTTTTCCCAAAAGGAAATGTTGAGCAGACCAAAGCTGATACAAGCAGACAATACAGCACCCAAAGTTTATGTTATTTAAATTCATCATCTTTATCTAACAGCAGACAAATTGACTTCACATGTAAAACATGTGGTAAGGCATTTACTCGCACCTCAGATGTACGGAGACATCAGCTTACTCACACAGGTGAGAGGCCATTTCACTGTTCACATTGTGATCGTACCTTTCAACACTCATGGGACCTGGCCAAGCACCAGAGTAAACATCATGGAAAGGCCATCTCATTCATGTGTCAGATCTGCAGGAGCTCTTTTTCAAACCTTCGTGCCCTGACAGTTCACCACAAAAACAGTCACTTTGAAAAGTGCCAGCTTCCTCAGATCTGCTCCATCTGCAGCCAGAGTTTTCCTACTTCCTCTGAACTGCTTGAACACAAAAAGTGTCACGTGACAAATAAACTATATGTTTGCCAGCAATGTGGCGAAGGTTTTGACACACTGCTTGCTCGCTCCCAACATCGGCAAATACATCAAGTCAAGTGTCAGTTCAAATGCCCTCACTGTGAAAAGACTTACACTCGCAGATCGGATGTCAAGAGACACATGTCAATTCACACAGGGGAGCGGCCATACCAGTGTAATCAGTGTCACAAGCGCTTCTCCCTTCACTTCATGCTTATAAAGCATCTGCGTGTTCACTCGGGGGAGAGACCCTATCAGTGTTCTCACTGCTTCAAGAGGTTCACTCTGGTTTCTGTTCTAGCCAGACATCAGAGGATGCACACCGGTGAGAAGCCCTTCCTCTGTTCCCAGTGCGGAAAGAATTTTCTGTCTCAGGGAGAGCTCTCCAAGCACCACAAGTCGCACACAGATGAAAGGCCCTTCCCCTGCCCTCAGTGTGACAAAAGATTTAAGAGCAAAAAATCTCAACAAGAACATATAACCTCACACTCTGGTGCCAGGCCATACCCATGCAGCTATTGTGGAAAAGGCTTTACCAAACCATATGCACTGACAAGACACAATTTGATTCACACCGGTGAGAGGCCGTTTCCTTGTGGCCACTGTGAGAAGTCATTTCTTACTCTTAGTGAAGCCCAGCTGCACCAGCGCATTCACACCGGGGAGAGACCCTATCCATGCAACCTGTGTGCTCTCAAGTTCAAAAGTTCATCAGAGCTTTCACGCCACAAGCAAAGCCATTCGGGATTAAAACCAATTAGGCATTCTTGTGAGGAGTGTACAAAGACATTTATTTCACCTTTGAAACTAAGGAAACATGTGGAGATGCATAAGATTGATAAAAAACACATATAACAAAAATAATGAATATTATTTACATCATACATCACATTTCATTTCTTTTTGTCTTGTATTTTAGCATTATAAATCAGTTAACTAATTACAGAAAAATGTTTTCCTGGGGACATAGTTGTATCTTGGAGTAGCCTCTCATATATCTGGTATGCATGTATACTTAAAAAATATGTATACAATATTATTTGTTTACATTTACATATAATAAACTGTTTTTAAACGTTTACAGTGGCCTTCTGTTTTAGTGAATGTATATGACTATTCTAACATTTGCATTGTACACCACTTCATTTTTAGGTACACCTATTCAAATGCTAACAGGAATAACTAACTGGCCAATCACGTGTCAGACATTTTTTGTCACGCAGACATGTTTAGGATGAAAAATTAAAATTGAATCAGAATGGAGAGGAAAGATTTCAGTGACTTGGTAATTGATGTTAAATAGTGCCACTTTAGTACCTAAAATGCCATGCTGGGCCAGAGGTCAGAAAAGAGTGGCCACGGTGGCAGTATAGAACAGATCTCACGTAAACAGCAGCACATAATATTTTTAGGCAGTGCTTTATTGTTGTCTTTTCTCATTTGCTCTTTTTCTGTGCAGACTGAGTGAAACATGAAAGAGAAACAGCGAGCATTCTATCATGTTACAACAAGAGATCATTTAAAAAGCAAAAAAAGGTACTGTGATCCATATGTATTCAGGCATTCTTTTAACTACAGAAACAAAGTCATCCCCTCCACACCGAGAGAGGGTGCACGAGTGGTATTGTTGGTCCATCTACTGCAGTGTCTTTTAGCACAACAGCAATAAGCCAGCTCAGATGAATTGTGGCTGTCTTCCTTGGAATTAGCTGCATTGGAGACCAGGCAGGTGGAAGGATCGCCCAAATAAACAACTAAATATGGTGGACACACGACGGCTGTGGATGCAGATAACTGAGAAACGCAATACCAGTCAGCGTGATTTACAGTGCAGCTGAGGCGCTGGTGTTGGAGGCAGATTAATAACTAGTCATAAAGAGGCAGGACGGCAAGAGAGAGAGACTATTAAACTAAAACCAGCACCATGAGCTCTGCACTGCCTTACAACTCTCTGTCAGCGCGACCAAGCCCGACCAGAGAAGCTTTGGACTGGGAGCGTGAACTTGCAGTGCGGAGACTGGAAATCCTTACTCCTTCTCCTCTTCCTCGCCGACCTTCTGCGATTCCTGGCTACCTACTGCCGCCATATCGTGAACAAGAGGAGCACCTGCAGCTTCAGCAGCGTCTTTCCTTGTCTATGGACTCCTCCCTGGCTTCGTTGGCACCCTCTGCCCCTCAACCTTTGGGCCCAGCACCTTGTTGCCGTCCTGTTGGAGTTATGCATCTCCTTCGTCTGGGCCTCCTGGCTTTCAGCTGTCTCTTTTGGGCTGCTGGTTTAGCGATATTCACGTTGGGTGTTTGGGCACAGATTTCACTTTCTGACTTTATGCTTCTGTCTGCCAACCGCTACCCCAATGCCCCCTTAATCCTTTTGTCGACAGGGGCTGTTGTCACCGCTTGGGGATTCCTTGGTTGTCTTGGGGTAGCTGCAAACCTGCCCTATCTGCTCAGGGCCTATGGATTTTTTCAGCTGGCTGCACTTATCGCTGGTTTGGCAGGTGGACTTTCTGGCCTTTTCTATCGTGAAGACATTGCTGGAGGATTTCGCAGTGGCTTACAGCTAGCCGTGGCAAGTTACACAGAGGATGAAGGGCGAGCAGACGCTTTAGATAGCCTGCAAAGAGCTCTGGAGTGTTGTGGAGCTGAGGGTTGGCGTGACTGGCTGTCCTCAGACTGGGCCATCCAACATATTGCTTTTCCATCTATAGAAAATGGCACCTCTGTATCACTTCCAGACAGCTGTTGCATGAGGCGCAAAGGCTGCAGGAATCGTCCTCTGCTGTCAGATGACAATGAAGGGGTAGTTTCCGCTGGAATCCATCCACACGGCTGCTTCCACAAAGTTTTTACCCTGGTCAATGACAATGTCTTCCATATTGCTGCCACTGTTTTAGGACTGGCATTTACTCAGATAGGAGGCATAACTTTAGCTTGTCTACTGGCAAACAGACTTGAGCCACGGCAACATCAGCGAATAGAGGCACGCTGATATAGTCACTACAGCAGTGGCATTTCTGTAGATATTATTATTTTCTTGTCAATGGATTTGCATGTTTTGGGTAGCGTATTTTGAAATCTTACCCATTTGGACACAGCATCTTCTATGAAAGCTCTTCCATGAAAGCTCATCCATGAAAGCAT
Source organism: Philypnodon macrostomus (assembly GCA_036025475.1). Classification (NCBI taxonomy): domain Eukaryota; kingdom Metazoa; phylum Chordata; class Actinopteri; order Gobiiformes; family Eleotridae; genus Philypnodon; species Philypnodon macrostomus. The sequence continues at coordinate 22,279 of JAVQKC010072318.1, read as the reverse complement.
TAGTTTTAGGTACATAATTGGTTGAATATTGTTAAGATGATGAAATGAAGTGACTTATCTTTTCAAAACTTTATTGATCAATCTCCTCCAAACAAAATGTAATTAGGGATATTAAGGGTTTTGTTTCAATTCTTCAGCCATGGTCAGTTAAACAGAAAACACATGTTCATGCAGAAGAATGTCCAATATGACTCTTTCATATGTCACTAATATGCAGTATGGCCGCCCCTGACACAGATCAATGCCTCAGGACGTCGAGGCATACTGTCTACAAGCTTGTCCTCCACTCTTCAGTCAGATCCCGGGCTACTTCCTGTAAACTATATATATAACTAATAATAAGGATGAATAAGGTGTATATTCATGGACTTAAATAGGAATTTAAAAAAACATGTATGGGCAGCAGTGTAGTTTACAGTAAGGCAGTAAAAGGCAACACAAAGCTGAAACAGTTTGATGGTTTCTGGGAATATTTACATTTACGTCATCTTTACATTTGGTTAGAAAACTTTCATGATTGTATGCAGACAAGTAAGAGTATACATTGTACAGTAATACTTTTAATAATACTATTGAGTTGGACCTAAAAAATTGTTTGTGTGTGTTTGTTTTGTTTTTTCATTTCCTAACTGTCATTTGAGCGTATATACAGCATGTTTTTCAATAAGTCTGAATATGCCTATATAATATAGTTAGACAGGTTCCAACATATTCCCTTAAGATGATGCTTAAGAGTTGTTGCAACTTTGGTGGATGATAAAATATAAGTTGTAAAATCTTTCTGGTTGTGTGTATTAAAAATGTGCTTACAACAAATTGTTTTTTTATGAATTAAACATTGTGTGTACTTTCTGTAATGTCCCTTCAAGTTCAATGGAGAACGGGGGCATACTGTATCATACTGCATGTGAGCCAGAGCGGTGAACCCTGAATGGCCTGGACCTCAGCCAGTTAATTCACAATTATGGCTGACTAAATGACATCTCATCTGTGCCACCTGAGACCTCTGTAATTAGAATTGCCCTTGAGAGGAGAAAACAAATTGAAATGGAATAACTAAAGGCACCTGCTCACTCTGTATTGATTTGCTTGTAGCCTATGCTATACCATATTTTATCAGTCATTGTTGATTTATATACCTCTATAGTACTTCACTTAAATATAATGGAAAGCTTTCATCAGAGTTATGTTATGGGAGCTAGACCATGATTGCATTTTACATGACCTGATTATTCTATTGATTAACCTACATTATGGTCTACCGGGCATGTGTGCTTTGCAGTGTCCTTGTTTAATCTCTTTTGCTGTTTCAACACACAGGGTATGTGATGTAACTAAGGCTTTAGAAGCCACCACAGCATGCTGTAGCCAACTACATCTGAACAATAGGCATAGACCTTCAAAATTCTTTTTGACTGTTAACCAAACAAGTTTACCACAGGTTTCAGGGCTCTCAGGACTGTGTTTTAAAACTGATAAAAGCCAAACTTAAAATTGAAGTACTTGCAGGCATATTTATTCATTAAAGTATGGTATCACTAGCAGCCTATAGTGCCCATGGCCCTGTATTATGTGTGCTGCAAAGTAAACAATATGGCCTGGGGCTGGTAGTTTAGTGCTGCCTGAAAAGCTATAGCTAGTAAACATCGATGTATTAGATCCATGCTACTAAAGAAGAGAATTCCGGTTACTGAGGACTTTTTCACTCACGCGCAGCTGTCAAGATATTCTGCACATTTCAAGTTATTTTAACGTTAAAACTGTTTTAACAGAATTTACACTTTGGTGTAGGAAAAGGCGTGGGACTTGACTCACTTGACTCCCCGCCTCTTGAAGTCAGTCCTACATCTGTATCCCTTCGGTGTGTTTGGAGTTTGCATAGCAGCGGTGCTCTGCCCTACATTTATTTGGCAATTCTTTCCGCCACCACTCGCTGCGTGAAAGCACTTGGCTGCTCTCATATAGTATGCTGCAGTTTTTGCGCACGCCGCTGTCTCTAAAATGGACCTAAAATCTGAGCTTCTAAAATCTATCTGGTACGCATTTACGTCGCTGGACGTTGAGAAGTGCGGAAAAGTGTCAAAATCACAGCTAAAGGTAAGCACAACCAGTCGTTTAAACTTTCCAGAGATCACAACTACCAGTGGTATTTTAATATGTAATAGGCTATTGCTACGTTTGTTTTAAAAGAAAATCGATTGACAAGCAGAAAGAAAGTCAATAGGGTGCAATGAAATAAATAGGCCGCTGTTACAATTTAAATACACCTTTCTGCAGTGCATTGAGACAGAAAGCTCAAAGATCAGAACATTTCTGCCAGTTAGTTGGAATGGGGACCGCTGACTTTTAAATTATACATTTCTTCCTTATGAGCATTTTTGGTTTCTGTCCAGTCCCTACATGCCTGACTATGTGGGAAGAATTCAAGGAAATAGCAAAAAGCTGTCCTGACATGCATAGTCAGTGCAGACCAGCTGTGTAAAAGAAAAAAGACCACCTTTTGAATAATATAATGTTGCTGTTGTCAAGGTTCTGTCCCATAACCTGTACACTGTATTGAACATACCACATGACCCTGTGGCCCTGGAGGAGCACTTCCAAGACGACGATGATGGGCCAGTGTCTAACCATGGCTACATGCCTTACCTCAACAAATACATCCTGGATAAGGTAAATGGCAGTCAGTTTTACCCGTGTTCTCAGATGCTATAGATTACTCCTTTTTTATCCTTTTTTTTCCTTCAGGTCAAAATGGGAACGTTTGACAAAGAAAAATTTGATGACCTTTGCTGGATGATGACAATGAAGAAGAATTTTAAAGTTTTAGATGGTGCGCTTCTGTCTCAAAGGGACTGTTTTAAGCTTTTCTGTTTATTCAACCTACTGTCAGAGGACCATTACCCACTGGTCATTATTCCAGACGAGGTATTTTACACACCCACACACACACCACCAACGCACACCCACACATGCACACACACACACGCATGCACACACACGCATGCACACACATACACACACACACATGAATTCCCACACACATACACACACACACAAGTGATTGTTTGCTGTAGCTCTATCTGATTGGAAACACTGAACATACTGTATGTAGGCTTATAATTTTGCCAGAATAATCATACTAAGTTCAGCATTCTTCCTATTTGAAGACTGTCAAACGTTAGTTAATGAGGCTCTTCCTTCCTGCGTTTCCGTCGAAATGCCTTTGGTTTCCTGTCAACTCCTGACGAGAATAAATCTTCATTGCATCCAGTAGTAAAGACACTGCAAAGGCAAACATAATCTTTGTATATTCACATTTAGTTGGAGTATCTGTTAAAGAAGATATCTGCAGCAATGAACCAGGAGTGGGATGGAAAGCCCCTGGAAGACTTGTTATCCCAGGACATAACTCTACAGGAAGAGGGCATGTCTGTGTGGGCCTTTCTGGAGCACATGGGAGCGGGTTGGCTGCTGAGGGTGAGCAGTGCAGAAGCTTTTAGTCTGGCTTTACATGAGGTGTTTTTGGAGATGTACCACAATGTCCTTAAAAGGGTAAGATTCTTTTTACACGGTACACTCTTCTGCTTCTGGATCCTACCTGTACTTACACCCTGGTTTTGTCTTTAGGGTTACATGTGGAAAAAAGGTCACGTGCGCAGAAACTGGACCGAGCGCTGGTTTGTGTTGAAGCCGTCCTCTATAGCCTATTACGTCAGCGAGGAGCTAAAAGATAAGAGAGGCGAGATACTGCTCGATAAAAGCTGTGTAGTAGAGGTTGGTGATTCTTATGCTGTATATGTCTATAAAGCAACCATCATTTAATACTACTATTTAATCAAATAGAACTGGCTTGTTACATTTGCAATAAAGCCTCTGAGTGAAGTGGAGAGGGATGCAACCACATGACCTTGATCATATGTTATTTTTCATCTTTTTTAGACCATATCTGACAAAGAAGGAAAGCGCTGTTTATTCTGTGTGAAAACCCACAATAAAACCTATGAGATGAGCGCCTCTGACCAGAAACAGAAAGTCGAGTGGACCCAATGTGAGCATGAGTGTAAAATCATATTGATAGACTAAATAATAATAGAATAAATAGAAATTGTCATTTTCAGTGGTAAAAAATAATTGAAATGCCTCTGATTTGAAAATATGGACTATATATTGTTTAGTTGACTGTATAAAAATGATTCACTTCATTATGCTGGAAACTAAAAAGCAGCTGAGGTGGGTCGGGCATCTGTTTCGGATGTCCCCTGGACACCTCCCTCGGGGGGTGTTTCCGGGCATGTCCCAACGGGGGGGGGACCCCGGGGAAGACCTAGGGCACGCTGGAGGGATTATATCTCTCGGCTGGCCTGCGAACACCTTGGAATCCCCTTGAAAGAGCTTGGAGGATGTGTCTGGGGAGCGGGAGGTCTGGGCATCTCTGCTTGGACTGACCCGGTCCTGGATAAAGTGGAAGAAGATGAATGGAAACTAAAAGAACAAGGCAGATCATGAATAAATCTTAAAATTGATTGATATTCAACAACCAATGAAAAAACCTTTAAACATGACTTTACCTAAACTTGAACAAAACAAGACATTGTGGTAAATGTAAAGTTTATGTTTTTATGTGTGCAGCTATTCAGACTGCTCTGCGCCTTCAGAGTGAGGGCAAGGCCTCTATCCACCATGAACTCAAGCTAAAGAGGCGCTTCCAACGGGAAAACAGCCACCGGGAACGGAGCCGGAGCACCCGCAGTAGCTGCAGCAGCAGAAGCAGCCAGTCAGATGACTCCAATATCCAGGACATAGAAAGGATAGAGAAAGAGAAGGAAAGGAAGGACCTAGAGATTGAAAACATCATTCAGGTGAGTTACACGCTATATTTGAACACATGACTCATTCATTTATAGGAATAGTTTATGTGAGTGTCTTTGTTGTGACTGGTAGCATGCCCGTGAATTGGAAACCAGACGAAGAGAGGCTGAGGAAAGAGAACGAATGAAACAGAGAGAGGTGCAGATGGAGTTGGAGAGACAGCTGAAAGAGACAGAGATGGTAGGCCCTGTGTGTTTATTACCAAATATAAAACGTGACACTTTTATTGTCTCTTTCAGTGGTATAAAAAGATAATGGTAAGAATTGGTCAGGTCTCCTCTGAATGTTTTTGTGCTTGTTAGCTGAGAGACAGTCTGCAGGCAGAAATGCAAGCGAAGGAAAGGGAAGCTGAGCAACAGAAGAAAAGAATTATGGAGTTGGAGCTGATACAACATCAACTGGAGGGAGCACTAAACATGGAGATACAGGCTCGACTGGAGGAAGAACGAGTCAGACTGGAGCTCGAGAGGTAAGGCTTAAAGCATTTTTCCAAGCAAATTACTATTTAATAAATGTTCCTGTTTCTTTACCAGGATACTGCAAGCCGAAGAGGAGAAGAGGAAGCAGTTTAAACTCCTACAAGAGCAGCAGAGAGCCTTGAAATGTCTGCGCACTATTCAGGAGGATGATGATGGTGCAGAGGAGGACACTCTTCACTCTGCGTCTCAGGAACTGCAGGATCTTCGTGAATGTCGCCAAAGAAGCCATCAGCATCTCGAGGTAAATAGGGTTAAATTCAAATGTTGTGTATTACCTAAGCAATTGAAGTAATGACATATACTGTATGTCCAGGAGATACAAGAGAAACTAAGGAATGCAAGTCAACATGTGCGTCACTGGAACGTCCAACTTAACCGCCTGATGACACCTCTCAATCCAGGAGGTGCAGCAAAATATTAATCTTATTATTATTCATCTATTTATCAAAAAGCCTTCCTTATCTGTGCTAATTCTGATAAGTAACTAATTCTGTTGTACATCATTTTTCAGATCGTCTGGAACATCGATTATCTTCCAAACACATGTGTCCCAAAAAAGAGGGCGCTTTAGCCAGTAATGAATTTATCTCCAAACTAAAAACTAAAGTTGATTCCTACAGCCAGATCCAAGAAGACACTGAAAGTTTGGAGGAGCAGTTGGGGGCTGCACACCTCTCAGATAACACAGAGACATCGGAAGAAAAACTTAACGGACTAATGTAAGATGCCATGCTGAAACTTTTGTATAATTGTGTAATAAATGAACTCCCAAATCTTCTGGTAATAAGAGAATTAAAATGGTGATATTTATTATGTTATTACACTTTTTTGCAAGTGATGAATGTGTCTAAAATAAACATCCCCTTCTTGGCCGTTTCTGTGCATTTTGACAATGCAACTGGCATGTCAAAACCATAGAGCTTCAATATGTTTGAACTTTACTTTTTCATATCAATGTAACTTTATAGCATAAGTACCAGCTAAAAGAGACTGGATTTGAGAAGGTAGTGTGATCCATATCTGAAACGTTCACCCATGTGGTGCACTTTAAAGGTGTAGTCAATAAGTTTCCTAAAATAACAAAAAATGATACAGAAAAAAATGCTTTATCTGACCCTCTTCTATGAAGCAAAGTACGTAATCTGTCATAATTATAATTTTACGCAGTGGTGCAGTGGGTAGGTGCTCGCCTTTCAAGTCCCCGTCCAAGCAAGTCCTGGGCAAGACACTTCACCCACATTGCCTATGAATGAATGAATGTGGTGGTGATTGGAGGGGCTGTAGGCTGTAGTGTGCTGTGGCTGCACAAGTAGCTTACCACCACCGGGTGTGACTGTGGAGTGAATGAATGTAAAGTGTCTTTGAGTCTTGAGAAAAGTGCTGTATAAAACGAATGCATTATTATTACTTTAATCATTCCATGGCCTCTGCAACATCAATACAGAGTTTGACCAATAGAGTCTTTAGTCTCTCTCCTGGCCTTTACAGACTACAGATGACCTACTTTATATCATAAAACATCGTCAGCTAGTCAATATTACGTATTTTTTATGTAGTTTTATTTTCTTAGTTTAGTAAAGTTTGTAAAAAAAAATAAAAATAAGGCAACTATTTATATTTCCATCTTTATGTTTCAGGATCAAATATAGTTGCTTTAATTATGTTTCTTTATCTATTGTTATATTCATAGCCATGCTATTTTAATCACTGACACGTGGGGGCGCTGTTTAGTCCGCAAGATGAAGGTCAACCGGAAGAAAAACAGAACAGCCCTAGCGACATAAAACATGGCGGCCACCATCTCACGCATGTCATACTGGATTATATTAGAAGTGTCTTTCGTTTGAACACCAGTTTAAGAGTATTGGTTATGTGACTGCTTTAAACAACTCGATATTATTCAATGAGATTTGCCTGATGTTTGTTTCCGGTGTGCAGTGTGTAACAGCAGCTTCCAAAAGGAGGCTCAGGTGCATTTTTTCTCTGGAGAGTGGACTGTCCTCTAATCAGCCCAGCGCTGGTAATAATGATGAAGACCCTACTCCTGCGGATCCACCGAGACCGCGCAAAAACTCCAGCGACTGCTCCGTGCTCCTCTTCCCCGGGCAGGGCAGCCAGTTTGTGGGCATGGGTCGAGGACTTCTGAAGTACCCAAATGTCAAAGAAATGTTCACAGTTGCACAGAGGATTCTCGGGTATGACCTGCTAAGTCTGTGTCTGGAGGGGCCAGAGCAGGATCTCATTAAGACGGTGCACTGTCAACCCGCTGTGTTTGTCACCTCACTGGCAGCGGTGGAGAAACTCAACCATGTCAACCCTAAGGTGCCTGCTATACACGCAAAAAACCATTATCCTTTTATAAGTACAGACATAACAGTAATTGTACCTCAGAACGGAAGTGCTAAGTATTTCTCTTTACAGGCCATTGAGACATGTGTAGCTACAGCAGGTTTCAGTGTTGGAGAATTCGCAGCCTTAGTCTTCTCTGGTGCTATGACATTTGAAGAAGGTGAATATATGTTTGATAATATACAGATTATTTTAAAGCACTGTGTTTTAATTTTATGATCTCTTTTGCAGCTCTGTATGTGGTCAAAGTGCGTGCAGAGGCCATGCAGAGAGCTTCAGAGTTGGTTCCAAGTGGGATGCTGTCTGTCATTGGCAAACCTCAAGCTCAATATAAATATGCATGCCTGCAGGCCAAAGAGTACTGCATGAGTATGGGCATTGTTGAGCCTGTCTGCTCTGTGGCCAACTACCTTTTTCCTGATGCCAGGGTCATTGCTGGCCATCAACAGGTACTCCTCAAGTAATGTTAGATTACCAGTGCAATCTAAACTATTCTAAAATGAGCTTTGTTCGTCGATGTTTTCTAGGCATTAGATTTCCTCCAGAAGAACTCCAGACAGCTTCATTTTATACGGACCAAACTGCTTCCGGTCAGCGGGGCGTTCCACACCGACTTGATGCATCCAGCCCTTGAAGCGCTTCGAGAAGTGGTCAGACAGGTCGAGGTAAGCACGGCGTTGCTAATAAAGGATGGATGAATTAACTTCAATTTTCATAAAGCATTATTTTCTAATGTTGAAATTACTTTTTGGGATCACAAACTCATACATTTGTAAAGCTTGACAGGGTTTAATATGTCTTTAAGGTGCGGCGTCCTGAAATCAATGTGTACTCTAATGTGGATGGAAAACGCTACATGAATGAGAGCCATGTTCGCAGACAGTTGGTTAAGCAGCTCGTGTCACCGGTGAAATGGGAACAGAGTCTGCATGAAATCTATGAAAGGACACAAGGACTGACGTTCCCTCAGACTTATGAAGTTGGGCCGGGGAAACAACTGGGAGTCACCCTTCAGAAATGCAACAGGAAAGCTTTTAAAACATATGCACATGTACCAGTGACTGATTCAGGGGATTAAAGGTGTACTTTACCATGATTTGATGTTTGTTTTATTTTTCAGGAACACAAAAAAGGATTGTCTTATAGAAATTAGGAAAGCTCTTTTAATTTACTCATGTTTGCACAACACACAGAAAGTCCAGCTCCCTTTGTTTCTTAATAATTCCCTGCATCATTTCATTTCAAGTTTTATCTTTTCTTAAACCAGTAAGAATTGGAGTTCTCCATGCAAGACTGCAAACCGGCAACAGCCTAGAGTGAAAATATCACCAGACCAGCCAGTCTCCTCGAACATCTTTACAAAACAATTGAACCATACCATCATAATATAGTAAAAAAGAAAAGTCAAATAAAACAATTGGATATTGGCACTTCAAAGCGTAAAAGCCAAGAGATCTGTTCAAAGCTATTTAGGCCTTCCAGTAAACCCACAATGCACTGCAAAGGACAACAAGGCCGACTGTCACCACCGCTCCTTTAGTCCAGTCAGTGCATCTTACAGAATTAAAGGTTATCTGTGAAAGAAAGGGACATTTTAAATCATGTAATGTGGCTTTGAGATCTTATAGAACCATATTATCAATTACGGTAATCTCAAACTAATAAACCAGACTATAATCACTGCACAGCAATATGTCCAGAAATGTCTTACCGAGTTGGGTGTCTCAAAGACTCTTTGTCCAGTCATTGTGCCCAAAAACCAGGCCTTCACTGTTGCAGACAAGCACTTGGCTTCCCCCATTTGTCTCTTGATGTCACTGTAATTGTAAATCATTGTATTTCAGAACTTGATCTTTTTGAGAATTATGAGAATAGATGTGTTGAGAGGTTGTGTATATTTTACCGAAGTATTTCCCTGGTGGGAGCTTGAGCAGGTCCCAGCATGTGGAGAAGAGGTGACTGCCTCTGACTCTGTCTGTTGGTCCACTCCTGGTGCAGCTGGTCCCCAACTGCAGCCAACTGCTGTCCAATGGCCCTTACAGCACTCTCATTCATTCTGAACGGAGATTTGATATACATTATAGTACATTATAGAAGAATTAATTTTTTTGCAAATGTAGGAATGATATTCAGAAATGCTCATCTCTTTATTTTCCTGTATTTTATGTGTGTGCGCAAATGTGTGTGAAAACTACCAGCAAATAACAGCTTAGAGCCAAAAACAAACAGAAAAAGTAAACATGAGCTTTTGGGTTCTGATCCCCATTTGGGAACTACTGACTCATAGTGGGACATTTTGTAATACAAGTCTACAATAACACAAATCTGTTACTTTCATTATAATTAGCTTTTACCTAAAGATTGTATCATATGGCGAGCCAGCCACTCCAGGTCCAGCCTGGAGGGAGATGGTACGAATGGGCCGTCTGGTTATCTCCACCATATTTCTGCAATAATAAACAAACAAACAAATAAAACATAAACATATCCTAAACATCTAATAATAGCACAGCTTAGTTAGCAGGCAAATAGTGTGTGAAATATTTTCCATGTTGATGTGCGTTAGCCTTGCATGACACCCAACGTTCATTATGTAGTGTAAATAGAGAGCAGTCACGGGGTGGGGAGAGGCAGTGACTGTTGCCAGGTTAAAGTCTGAAAAAACAGGCTGGGCTGGGTGTGAAGAGATGACCTCACCCTTGGAGTAGGGCCAGCTGAGGCTGTTTACTGTTTCTATTAAACAATAACCATTCTGTCAGACCACACTACTGATAATAGTACATTTAGTTACTTTTTTCTTCCTGTTTTTCTTTTTTAGTGGCTTTCCCCTCCCCCAGTGCACCTGCTGCGTTTCACTCACATGCTCAATGCAAATGCATAATTTCCATAACTCGAAACAACAAAATTGGTGGGTAAATTGTGATGTTAATTTTAATTTGATTTTGATATTAACTAGTCTATAATGCCATAATTAGACATGTATAATAAGTTGTTTGTTTAAAAGTTAAACTCCTAAATATTTAGGCAAGTTCCCTGCCTGATATATTGCCAAAACAGGCCCTAGTAGAGCCATAACAAGTTCATCTCATCCCATTTAGAGGTCATTTTGAAGATCATTTCATCATTCACCTCCTATTCAAAAATGTAATCTCCAGATTCCAGATAATAGCACAAAGATGGTTTGGGCTAATCGGAGCTGTATAAGAAACCGAAGCCTATCAAACAACAACAAAAAGACAATTTACCTTTTTGTCGAGATTAAAACGGACGCCGCCCTGTAATGAACAAAAGCATGATGATAATCATACAATAATAATAATAATAATAATAAGTGAATACAATATTGATTTTAGGTGTGTTTCTGTACTTACAGCAGCGTCCTTTAATCCTGTTTGTTCTCAGGTAACTGCTTCAAATAAAGTTTGGCCACGCCTTTACCTGTTGCTTTTACCGGAAAACTGTAGTGAACCTGTTTAGGCTACTTTCCTGTTTTACTTCATATTCTGTAATTGTCCATTTAATTATGTCTACGCATATTTGCAAACAAAAACATAAAGTGTTTTGATACATATTAGTATAGGTTATTATTACTGTACAGTCGATGTGAATATAACGTATGGTCTAACACTGACCCCTGCTGGTGGACCCTGGCCTGGGTATGTGGCGGGTGCGATGTGTCCACGGTAACGGTTGCTAAGTTTCCCAAAACCAAGCCCATGTCCGTCCGAAGGTTCATGTCAAATGCGTCTAGCGTTAATGTATGCATGGAGCTATGCAGCATTGTCTTCAGCGTATGTGTTTAAATTGCATTGACAAAAGCTTTTATTGTGAAGAGTAGTTTGACCGTGTTGGTTTCGTCACTATCTGTGGGAGCAGACGCCTTGATCAATATAACTAGCTTTTACTCAACAATGGGGCATTGCTAACAGTGAAGCGATGTAAACATAGCTTTGTAGCAGATAGCATATGCTGCTGTTGGTGGGATTTATATTTGACTTTGGATATCAAGACAAGACAATACAATGCACCACTGGGCAAAGCCTCTGCAGCAGTCCAAGGTGGATGTGGAGCCTGCTCACTGAGTCAGACCAGCTAGCTGATGCTGATGACTGGCTATTTCCTCGCATTGATGTGTAGGTATGTGACTAGCTACAACAGCTACTGTGTTACGATTGACTGGCTTATGATGTGATGTATAAAGCCACTGTAATATAGTTATATATGTATATACTGTTTATTTGTGCTTCAACACAGTGGGGGGAACCATGGCTGGTAAGGTGAAGTGGGTGACAGATATTGAAAAATCGGTGCTCATCAACAACTTTGAGAAGAGGGACTGGGTTCAAGTCTCAGAAAACGAGGACTGGAATTTCTACTGGTATTTGCCCTCTATTCCTTCCCGTTTTCATTGGCTCGCTTGTATGTAGCAACCAAAACACATTTGCATCTCTTTAATGCACTTTCATTTGCAGGATGAGCATCCAGACTATCAGAAATGTGTTCAGCGTGGACACTGGCTATCGTTTGTCAGACGACCAAATGGTTAATCACTTTCCCAATCACTATGAGCTGACAAGGAAGGACCTGATGATAAAAAACATTAAGCGCTACCGCAAAGATCTGGAGAAAGAAGGAAATCCATTGGCAGAAAAGGACGAGAATGGAAAATACATTTATCTGGGTAACTAGGAGTTGGGATTTTATTAGGAGATACTCATTTTGTAATGCATCTTTCATGATTATTGTTGTTATTTTTGATTATCACTTTTTTTTTCATTTGCAGACTTTGTCCCAGTTACCTTCATGCTTCCTGCTGATTATAACCTCTTTGTTGAGGAATTTCGTAAAAATCCATCCAGCACTTGGATCATGAAACCTTGTGGAAAGGCCCAGGGCAAAGGCATCTTCCTCATTAATAAACTGTCTCAGATCAAAAAGTGGTCCAGAGATAGTCGCACTTCCACGTACGTCCATATTAAGTACAGTTACAACTGATTTAATCAATGAGAAATATTCATCTGATCATTATTTTGATTACCTTAGGTTTGTTGCAGCATCTAGTGGCAAAGAGGCCTATGTTATCTCACTGTACATAGACAATCCTCTCCTGATTGGAGGAAAGAAGTTTGATCTACGCCTTTACGTTCTAGTGACAACGTATCGACCACTCAAATGTTACATGTAAGCCCTAAGTATTGTGTTGTTTTGTGTTACTATTTACCTATAGATTAAACGTCATATTATTTTGTGTTTTACTTTCTAGGTACAAACTCGGCTTTTGTAGGTTCTGCACAGTAAAGTACACACCCAGCACCAGTGAGCTCGACAACATGTTTGTTCACCTTACTAATGTGGCCATTCAGAAACATGGGGTATGTTACAGTTAGACAGATAGAGGCTGTATTATTTCTTTTAACTGTTATTATATTTGCTGTATATCTGTTGTCTATTTGTTAATTGAAGGATGACTACAACCATGTCCACGGAGGCAAGTGGACAGTCAGTAACCTTCGTTTATATCTAGAAAGCACAAGAGGAAAAGAAGTAACAAATCGACTGTTTGATCAGATTCACTGGATTGTGGTGCAGTCTCTAAAAGCTGTAGCTGTAAGTAAAATGATAACACATGAGAACTATTTCAAATGCAACTACTTCTGTTTTTGCATTTTTATTTGTGGTGCTTATAAAATGAACAGTATCTTTATGTTGCTATTGTATCCTCTTCCTCTTTTTTATCCTAGCCTGTAATGAACAATGACAAGCACTGTTTTGAGTGCTATGGGTATGACATCATTATTGATGACAAGCTTAAGCCATGGCTTATTGAGGTGAGTAATATAATCAACTGGAAATTACACGACCATAAAATCCTCTGTTTATAAGTTAAGGCTTGCCATTTATATAAAATAAAGGGTCAGTTTAAACTATGTACATAGTCAGAAAAGCATAACTCTTTGCCAAGCCCCCAGATTCATGGCATACTTTCTCTCTAACATTATGTTGCTTTTTAATGAGTGTGGAACAACTTTAAATGTTCTTTAGTTGATGTTTTTTGTGTTTGTAATGTTAACATTCCATTTTGTTTATTGGTCACTATTAATTGTTCCCTTATCCACAGACGCTTTAAAAAGCATTAATTGCTTTTTGCTATAAATGATTTTAGGTTAAAATAATATTGTATTGTTATTCTCGTTTTAGGTTAATGCTTCTCCATCACTGACCTCCAGCACAGCCAATGATCGAATTCTTAAGTACAACCTCATCAATGACACACTTAACATAGTAACGCCCAACGGGGACATCCCAGACTGCCGCTGGAACCGCAGCCCCCCTCGTGAGGCCCTGGGCAACTATCAAGTTTTGTAAGTTAGTCAAAACAAAATGTACCATTGTGCAATGTGTGATAATGTATCTGAGCTCTTTGATTGCACAGCTGGAATTCTATGAAGATAAAAGTAAAGGACTCCTGGGTTCAAAACTAAAAATGTTCTCCTTCGAGCCGGATTTGAACCAGCGACCTAAGGATTTCAGGCATAGCCACTACAGTCCTCCGCTCTACCAACTGAGCTATCGAAGGGACATAGTTTAAACTTTGCTTGACCAATCATGTTAGACTATGAACTCTGTAGCTGGTCTACTGAGTGTCATGTTGGCTTTAGATTGTTTTCATTGTGTGTTCATGCGAAAGCCCGTATATATAGACCTATTATCTTCAGCCCTTTACCAGTACTTCTCTGTATTTCTAGATATGACGAAGAGCAGGCACAGACTGAAAATGCAGAGCGGGACCTTAGGAGTCGCTCAGGTCAGTCACTGGGGTCAAAAAGCAGCAAGGGGAGTGCAGGGATCCGCCCCACGACTGCCACCTGGAAGTAAAATGCTCTTGAGGACATAAATGTATAAATCAAGGCCAGACTGCTTTCTTAATGCAGAGACTGATATGGAGATGAAAAAAAACTATGTGGCGCATGTGGAGCCCAAGGGACATTTGAATGACTCAACAGGACTATTTAAAGTTATGTTTTTAACTCCTGAGTATGAAACCCATTATCCACTGAGATATGACTGGTTCTACTAATAATGAAGGATTTATACTAAAACCGCAAAATAAATCAATAAAACAAATACAAAGAATGTTGCATGATCTACGTAACATTTGAATACATTGCATTTCACCTTGTTTTACCAACACGGGTGCTCCTTACGTCCCAAGATATCTTCACACATAGAGATATCAAGGTATGACAAAACAAACTAAAGTGATTTAGGCTATTACGTTTGGAAATATATATGAAGTTAAATTTGATTGTTTCAGATGTGCACTTTACAGTATTTAGGAGACATTTTTCATTGCATTTTGCAGCCTACCTGATTTAGATACATCATATATGTTATTATTTTTGCTAGAGGAGCATAACCTACACTGGCAATGGTGTTTTTTGTCTGTCATTTTGAAATATTGTGTAGTTATTCAAATGTTTTTACTTTTTAGACCAATCATACAAAACACACGATGAAAAGCATTAAAGTTATAGTTTGTATAACGCATATGCCTTAACCTTTCAGTTTATGAATTGTACAGTAATGTACAATGTATGTATGTATGTTTTTATGGATGTATGTAAATAATACTTTTTTAAAGACTGCTTTAAATCATCAACTATTGCTTTGAAACAACAACGTTTGACACTTTTGTCTTTATTTATTTCTTTGGTTTTGTAAATCGGTCTAGGCCTAATTCAAAGAATGTACTGAATTTCCTAATCAACCTAATCTTTTCAACACCTTTCTGCTGTTGAAGAATAAACATTTTTATTCAAAGAGACTGACGAAGTCAAACCTCCTGATTATTGACATATGAGTAAAATTTAAATTAAATCGTGATGACGATAATGTTTTTTATCTGTTAGTCAAAATAAGCATAACACCTACACGTTCGTTTTAAGAGAACAACTAAACAAACTGATTTAAATTGTGAACCCTTGGTGGCCCCCAAACACCTCACAGAGAGACATGCCTCAGGATAAAACAGACCGTCGATGAAACCACGGGACGATTTAAGGGATGTGACGTAACCAAGCGCGTCGCGTCTTGGTTTTCTAAACAAAAGCATAAATGTCAAGACTATGGCAGATATGTTTTTTTTTTTTTTACAATAACAAAGGCTCATGTATATATATATATTTACAGTACGTTTAACTGTTAATGAAAACTACTTCCTTTCCCTAAATTAACAAAAAGTTCTTTTTTTTCTTCTTTTTTTAGAAATTATTGTATTGTTGAGTTGTATTGTATTATTCATTTAGATTGTTATTTTTATTTTTAAATTTTTGTTTCCAGGTTTTGAAGGTTTTGTTGATGTTATTTTGTGAGTTTTACCGGATATACTTTGTCTCACTGTGCGTAATGGCGAGCCCACAGCCCGTCAGTCACAGTCGATGCTGCCGCTGAGCAGGAAAACACTGGGCAAAGATTTATAAAAGGAAGCGAAACATTATAAAAACAACTGATTTAAAAGTTTGCCGTTAAACTGGATTAGACGTGCTAAAGGTAAGTTAGTATCAAGAACTTTACAATGGACTTTAATACTTTTTAGAGTAAAGGATGTGGCTAATTTGCTAACTTTATAGAAAGCTAACGCTGGAGATAACTTCCCAATGACAGAAAGTTGCCATTGGTGCATAATGGGTTGTTTGTGATAGAAAACAAGAGAAATCGTGTATAAACAAACTATTACGATTCATGGAAATGGTGATTGGTGATTTTGCATTTGAAGTTTTAGAATGTTAACGAGATCAGGAATGGTGATGAGTACGTCTGTCTTTAACGAAATGTAATTTAACAGCTGAATTATCCAAAATGGCCATTGCTTCTGAGCATACCTAATTGTAAGGCTTTGGCCCAGCTTCATTTGTGTTGATAATTTAATGAGGTTTTTATTTATTCAAGGAGAGAAATGCTTCAATGGCAAGAATGATAAAGGGCGGGGCAGGTTTCGCTTGTAAAGATAAACTTGTGGAGCTGTTCTGTCATTTTACTTCGAAGGACTGACTCGTGTGTTGCTCGTTTTACTCCAGAGCTTAGTTGTGGTCCTAGATGCCAGTCAAGACAGTGTGCCATTGTAGGTGGCGCAGTGCGAGGCTGATGCCAAATTCAATTCAAGCTCATGTAAAACTGCCAAATCTAAATAACGAGAGTCCACATAACAACTAATATGCTGTTAATACTTGTGTGTTTGCCTTTTGATGGTGGTGGCAAAAAGAGAAGATTCTGGATAGTTCTGTGAATCACTGGAAATCCCTAGTCATCAGTCATGCAGCTTGAGTAATAAGGCGTCTATTTCAACACACACGTGAACAGCTATAATGCATTTGTATGTAGTTGTAAGAATAGTGGTCATATATTGTAAAGCAGTAGTGAAAGCTTTGCAAAAATGATAGGTTCCTTTATTCTGGAGGTCATGTGAACTAGTTGCTCTGTCACAGAAACAAGCTAAACTTAGAAATGGTGCTCCAGTTTAGTTTGAAGTGTTCTCAATTTAGACAAACTAATACTGATGTGTGGTGTATTGCCTGCTTTGTAAAGGTGGGCTATATGGCAGCTGTCTTGTCTTGTATGTAGGCCTATGTCACATGTTACTATTATAAGTAATTTCATTTGTATTGTGCATTTTTTATTGCACATCCGTAAAACCAGATATACCCCAGTTATCTGGCATGCCATTGAGTTTGAAAGTTGTATGTAGTTGAATGTCCCAAAACAAATTAAACAGAGCCAAAAGGGTGACAGGTTTAGCACATGCATGATCAGTGTGACATGCTGCTGAAAGGTCTACAGGAAGTTGTGTAAAATTGTCCCTTAGTGATGTCAGGGTCTCC
Organism: Philypnodon macrostomus; assembly: GCA_036025475.1. Lineage (NCBI taxonomy): Eukaryota > Metazoa > Chordata > Actinopteri > Gobiiformes > Eleotridae > Philypnodon > Philypnodon macrostomus. The sequence goes on along the minus strand of JAVQKC010072318.1, from coordinate 4,704 downwards.
TCTTCCCTGTCCCATGTAATACAGAATTTCCCCCCATTATGTTGGTCTCCATGCTGCTGGCGGGTCCTGTGGAAAATACCTGAAAGTGTGGAACAAACGCCATTGTTTTTCTCTGACCATGAAGCAATGTGTTTTTGAAGAGATATACCAGTCAGCTGTGTTTAGACTACAGTTAACCCTGTGCTAATGGACACAATGTCTGGTAGTAAAGTATAACATTAGGAAATGAAACTCCAGAAATAGGTGTGGGTTGGTCTGTGGGTTTTCTATTGTATATTGCAATGAGATTACCGCAGCCTCTTTCATCACTTGCGACTACAATCCCAAGTTAATAGAGTTGAAAAAATTAAGGCCATCATATTTCCATGGAAACTTTTGACCTTCAAGTATGTGTTGTTCACCAGAAAGAGTGAACTGTGTCTTGTGCACAGTCCACAATGAGGCCTGCTGAGGGTTAGCTTTACTTAGCTCTAACCTCAGATTGCTGGCATTTCATCATCTTTTTACATTTACCTGTACGTCATACCCCGCTGATAAGATTTACGTGATTAGCAGGTCTGCCAGTCTTAGACAGAAGGATATGTTAATACATTAATGCAGAGATGTCCTTGTTACAGTCCGGTAATAACTGTACAATTGAAGAAAGCAGCTTTTCCTTAACACAGCTTACATTTCTCCTGCCTGTCACATCTGCTAAGGAATAAAAACAAACCTCTTTAAAGACTGCACACAGAGCTCATCTCTTGTGGGCTGTTGCTCCGAGTGTAACTTTAAGGGGCAAACATAAACAAACAGCTTTAGGAGAGGCGTGCATGTGCATGTCAGCTGTGTGTCTGGGGCCTTCATATCCTGTTGGTGAGCTGCAGTCTGTTAGCCACGACATGAAAACTCCAAAGCATCAATTACTGACTTATTGTAAAAAAAAGAAAACTAGGAGTGACAGCCTTTAGTTGCTTAGTCGACTAATGAGGTCTTAGTCTAAAGTTGTATTTGTCGTTTAATCAGCATCAATAAAGTTAGTCCAATTTATTACTTGATGACCTTTAAGATAATAACCTTTTTTTTGTTTTTAATTTGAACAATCCCTGACATAGTAATGAGATACATAACACCACATACATCTGTGTACACATACAAACACATAGCTCTCTCATTCACTTCAGGACAAGGCATTCTGAAAATAGCATCCACAGTTGTTACAACAACCCACTTTATCACAACATAACACCACCTTTGAATAAAAAGATCAATGTTCATTTGTAGAATAGAAGTCATACATTCCATTATATGGCTCTCTGTTTCTACATGGTCAGGGTTTCATATCTTTCCAATTTACAGTCCAATTTAGGTTCAAATATGTTACTGTCAACTTTTCATAATACGTTTTGTTACTAAATTCACTTAACGTCACTTGTTTTTGTTACACTCTTTAAGTTCTCTTACTGCCATAGTCGATTAATTGTTCAGCTGAGCATGACTTTAGTTGACTAACAATTAAGTAGAATACAGCCCTAATAAAAACATGCTTAAAGCTGACTTGGCTGTGTATAGCTATATGTCAAATCCATATTTTATCTATTGTCGTTCACGGTGACAGCGCAGGAGCATGCCACAGCTCATTTGTGCTCTTGTATGTTCAGTTGCTGAATTCCAGTGCATTTGTTGGTAAGGTTTTCTTGTTGCACAGATTGTGAGTGGACTTCAGACCCTCTCTTGGGCCACAGCTTTGTTTACAGTTCTGGGTCAAGCTGCGTTCAAGCTGTGTTCAAACTGCGTCTGTCAGAGTCAAGGCAGTGTAGACAATTTTCCTATGTGCTGTTCATTATGTCACACCTGAAAATCCCATGAATTTGTTTCCACTGGACTTACTGTATTTAGTTATGTCATCTGGGTGTTTTTATTCACTTCTGGTCCTGAGGTTTATGATTCTCTAGTACCAGTTTTCACAAATCTTTTGAAACTTTTACATCCTCTTCTAATTGGATTTCAACTTCCTCAGCCTACACTAGACACCAGAAAGTTTTGTATTTATAGCTTTGTATGTTGGGTTTCCATGTTTAGGGTCCATCTGTCACAACACTTGTGCCCCTACAGTGAGTTGAGAATGAACACTATGGCCAGCTGAGAGTACCAAAGGTATGGATGAAATAGGACATATCCTGACCCCTGGTGCCTCAATATTCTATCATTGTTGTACGTTGATAAGATATCCTTATGTAGCAGGGATTACTCAGGATTAATTTTCTAAATCTTATTCCATTGTGCAATAATACAGTCTCTGTATCAGTGAAAGTTTGTCTTTGCAGCATATTTAACATTTTTCTTATCAGATATTAAGGGCAATGTAAACTGTGTGGTTTTCTTTCTGAAAAGTTAAGTTAAGACAGCATCAGGCTGGGTGACTGTTGTGTGTATGTGTGTGTATATATATATATATATACATTTTATATTAATGCTATTGACCTGATTATTAAACACTCACAATAAAAATCTAGTTAATTTCCATATGACTTGACTTTGACATTCAACTGCTGAAGTAGTAGGTATTGTAATTTAATGATCCATTTATTTACTGTAAGACTCTTGACACTTTGACCACAGAGGATGGTCATGAATCCAGACACTCTTACATAGTATAGCTGGACTGACTGAGTATATAATATTTTTTGTCGTATTAGTGCCATTGGGGAGTTTGTATGCAGATTGTTATTTAATATCAGGACAGGTTGGTAATGGAAAAATAATTGAGTTTTTAGGCTGTCTCTGTAATCTACAAAGACAAATACTAATGTTATATAGTGAGCTCATAGTGCATTTGATTTCTTACTTTAGTTTGACCACAATGTACCTTCTGACTGCATCTGCATATATTTGGTTACAAGACATTTGTACCAACTAAAGAGCACAACAAAGTCATATGGAGAAAGTGACACTAGAATATCTTTCAATACCTGGTTTCAATAACTGGCCGGTCACAATAATTAGTATCAAAAACCAGGTATTGTATAAGAAAATTTACTACTGCAACTAGAAATGGAGATACCAGAAGAAGAAAGGCGGCAAGCTAGATAAATGAAGCATTGAATAAGGACACTTGAGCTTGAAATGATGGACAGGAGCAGAGCGGAGGGGGGCGCGGGGCAACAGAGGGGGGCGCGGGGTAACAGAGGGGGGCACGGGGTAACAGAGAGCTGTCTGTGGGCCCTGTCTGAAGGAAACGGAAGCTGTCCTCTGTGCGTCTCTCTCTAATTCACACTGAAGCCAAGCCTCAGTTTGAGCAACCTCTGCGGTCTATCTTTATGGTAGGGAGGGATTGTTGAAGGGAATGAAAACACCCACCTGCTGCGTAGATTATCAAACCAGATCACACCCTTTGGCCGCCCCCCACCCCCACCCCCCGTTCACTCGCGGGCACTTATCGGAGAAAGATTCACTGCAGTAAACTCAGAGGAATGTTGCTGTGACAAAGGTTTTCTCAATGTTGTCCTCTAGCTGTTGTTTCAGAACTTGACATAAAGGTCACGTGTGAGGCAGTGTGAGTGTGTCATCATGGGACATACTGTATATTTCTACTTTGGAAATGATTACTCTTTTGTAAATCAATAATTGTGAGTGTGATCAGTAATTTAGAGGATTTGTCTCAAAACTGTGCAGGTCCTGCATTTTATCCATGGTTTATTGTCTTGTTACATCTTGAATCTTCTGCGTCTCAACAGGCATAGGGTATTGTAAAAATATCACAATAATTATTATCAAATGAATACCGGTATATGAAAACAAGATATGGGGAGAACATTATGTTTTTTGCATTTTATGGATAAAGCCTGAACAGTGCCTATAAACGGTGGTGTGTTTTGCAGATCTTTATAATTCAGAATCAATTAAACATTTACTGGGTCAGATATAACCCGTTCTATTGTTATCACAATATTGTGCAATATGTGTGCAGCAGTAAATAGATGCAATAAATAAATAAATACTTTCCTCTTTCTAGGCCCTACACACTGACTGTAATTTAGGGCAGCAGAGATGTCGGGCTCCTATGATGACTCCATGATTGATGTGTCCAGTGACAGTTTTTGGGAGGTAAATATAATTTTTATAGTTTTAAATTACATTTCTAATCAACTTCCATCTGTTACATTGTATTTCTTTGGTTTAGGTTGGGAACTATAAAAGGACAGTTAAGCGAGTAGACGATGGCCACAGACTCTGTAGTGACCTTATGAACTGCCTTCATGAACGGGCACGCATTGAAAAATCCTATGCACAGCAGCTCACAGAATGGGGCAAGCGATGGCGACAACTCATAGAAAAAGGTAACTAAGCAGCATTATAAAACATTAACCAAGTTTATATTTCCAATGTTCTACCAATCTGAGGTCACCTAGCCCTCAAATGCGCATTGCTTGTTTTTGCTTGTTTGCGGCAGTGGTGCAGTGGGTAGGTGCTCACCCTTCAACCAGAGGGTCGGTGGTTCGAGTCCCCGTCCAAGCACACAATGCCGTTATGTCCCTGGGCAAGACACTTAATTCACATTGCCTATGAATGAATGAATGTGGTGGTGGTTGGAGGGGCTGTAGCCGCAGACTGGCAGCCACCCCCTCTGTCAGTGTTCCCCAGGGCAGCTGTGGCTACACAAGTAGCTTGCCACCACCGGGTGTGACTGTGGAGTGAATGAATAATGTAATGTAAAGCGTCTTT
>JAVQKC010072314.1:0-15486 GCA_036025475.1 Philypnodon macrostomus | reverse complement strand
CTAGTCCGGCATGCAGTATGTGGGCCGGCTTTGGCCCGGGGACCGCGGCGTATAGTGGCCCGGAAGAAGCATAAGGATGTGGCCCGGAGGTGGGCCAGATGAACTTTGCTAGCTGGGATACTCACGTCTACACTTTTGGGCCTCAGGGAACGTGCAATATTCACATGTACACTTTTAGGCCCCAGGAAATATGCAATACTCATGTGTACACTTTTAGGCCCCAGGGAATGTGCAATACTCACGTGTACACTGTTAGGCCTCAGGGAACGTGCAATGCTCACGTGTACACTTTTAGGCCTCAGGGAACGTGCAATACTCATGTGTACACTTTTAGGACCAAGGACCAAAACAGAGCTTTTTGGGCTCTAAGGGACCATTAATGACCCCCAGAACACAGTTTAAGAACCATTCTATTGAATGTGACATACTTTACCTGTACAATGAGTGTCCTAAGAGCCAGCAAACGCCCTTGAGCTGCTGCATCATGGAGGGGTGAACGGTCTGCCCACGAACCTGCAATGACAAGCACATATTTAGTATTTCTTTTCCCCATAAAATACAATAAAAAATCCCATAATTTGTGTTGAACAGACCTGGGTCAATATCAAAAATGACACCTGGTGCATTCCACACATTCTTGTCCAGGTCGTCTTCCTCAGTGCCATTCATTACAGATAGATTAATATGCAAAATTCACACTATTTCATTGATGCAGCCTTGACTGTTATGAATTTGCAAACACTGATAGCCCCAGGTGTCTATGAATAAGCTGTGTGAATAATACTGACTAATACTTAATTACCTAATTACTATTTTATACAGTAGCCTGCAGTTTAAATTAAATATCTCCTTGGGATGATCGCCACAGATTATGTTGTCTGCTAGCTCCCTGAGAAAGTCTGTGCTGTCCGTGGAAATTTTGTTTTGGTGCAAGTGTGAACGGGTGCACCACTGCATAGCTGAGAATGGAAAGTAGGGCAGGATGGGGGTGGTGGCGGTGACAGGAGAGGGGGCTGGGTGAGTACGTGACTATGTTCTATTAATATACATGAGAGAGAGATGCCAGTGTGGAGAGTCTTCACTTAATATTGAAGGTAGTCTCTGTAAGTAAGTAGCTATTAAGGAAATGAAAGGGAACCAGGTTAATTGTTTATATAATATGGGTTAAATTGAATTCATATGCTATACATGGGATTTATATGGTGGATAATGGCAGTATAAGCTATTTGACATTACTTCTAGGACCAATAGAAGTCTAACCCAGGCAGCAGTGGCATGCATCAAATCCAAAATATTAATTATATAATAACTTGAATATTTAATTTAATATATTTACAAGTTCTACAAATTAGGATAGACTCTTTTGCCCCCATAGTACTCACCGTGCTGCTGTCCGTAATCGTAAAACTCGGCCGATATCCTGGCCGCCTCCTTGCGGTTCCCCCGGACGATGTAGAAGTACGTCAGCAAGTTGAGGGATATCTTAACAAAGAGCTTGAAGCAGAACAGAGCCAAGATGCTGAAGTAAACATTGCTGAGTTGGGCCGCGAAGGGCTTGTTGGTGAGGACCTCCGCAGGCTCTGACATTTCCCTATTATGGAAGGAGGGTGTCGGTGGGTTCTTATGATGAAGGCAGAGAGGGGGTCAGATGCCACTTCAAAATGCACAAGAGTAGGAAACTTTCTGTCAAGTGAAGTGCGCCGGGCTGGCTGGGGGCTCTCCTGACAGAGTAAAGCCTGGAAAAAATGCACTGCAGCTGCTACTGTGGCTAAGAGCAACAACACCAATGTTAGTGTGTAAAGAGGGTGGGTGATAGGAGGCTGTGTATATATTTATATCACATTTTACATTTATTAACATGGTGTACTACAATGAATCAGAAAATATTTGGGTTTACCAGTACCATTTTATTGGGCATTGGGACTCCTTAGGAATCTATCTGAATACAATTTAAATGAATGAAAAAAAATAAATAAAAGTAAAATTGAATCTAAATAAAACACAACCTTACTTCCTTTAGAGGAATTCGTGATAAACAAAGATAGTCAATAAAAAGGTTTAAAACTGTAGAACGGGACACTGCCTTAAAAGTGAAACTGAAACTATATCATATGGCCTCAATTGACAGCACAATAAACTGACACATACAGAACATATAATGGTGGGCAAACAGCATAATAAACTAACTATACACTATTGAAAAATGCATATGAACGATTGCACAAGACATGCACGAATGTTCCGACTCTTGAATGTTCCGACTTTCTTTCCAAGATGAGTCACATGAACTCTAACTCGAGAGTGATATGAACAGCATTCTGGGGTTGACTGAATAAAGTCGTAAAAACTGTAAATTATGTAATGGAACACACAGGGAGGTTAGTCCTGATCGGGCCTGTGGTAGCATAGGACAAGGGTCCATTGCCCACTCGAATTTATTCATGCCCACCCAATCAAAATCCCTCACATGGCCTTGTAAACTGTTGGTTGGGTGCATAGCAAAAGGGTATATACTCTTTATACAAGCCCATTGACGCTAACGCAGGGCTTCTCAAAGTCTGGACTGACCCGCAGCCATCACCCTGTCCTGATTCACCTGTTTAATATATCACGCCACTCTCCAGTACTCACACACAAATCCCTTCCACTTAATCATTGGAAATGTTTTTTATAATGGTTTAATTCCAGACTACATTTTCACTTTCTCTCTGTGCGAGCCAAGCACTGAGATGAGGGAGGTTTAAACTGAATCAGGTTATTGAGAAGTAAAACAAAAATATAGCTAATAAGAGCACAGCACTTTTACTGTCCCAGAGCAGGAGAGGCTATTGTGATAGCTTGAAGCGTCTTATGTTGTCTGTTTTAGAGCCTGGGGCACTGCACATCAATACCCACTCAAGCCACACTCAGAGTGGGAGAGAAATGCAGCCTGCCCCGGTGTATGCTTAGAGGTATGACCAGTTATTTTGTGTGGGCCGCTTGCCCCTGTTATACTCTACTGCACTTCTCAAAAAGGTAAACTGGGTGTGTGTCCATGGAGGTGAATGCTTCGGTCAGGGTGGAGGGGTCAGGCCCTGGTGTGGCTTGGCGCGCTACGTGTAATAATAACAATAAACTAAAAATAGCAGTAAATAACTAGGCTAGCTATACCAAAACAACTAGGCCTGTGCTATTGGCAAAATGGTCCCATACGTCTGCCTCATACGTCTACCCCATACGTCTGCCCCATACATCTGCTACAACTGTCACCAACGGGCACCTTAATCAGACATTGTGTGACTTCTAAGGGTTATAATAGTAAGTGTGTCCAGGGACCCAAAAACATGGGGGCACTATAGAGTTATTCTTTATTTGACCTCTGTAATGTGCCTATGTACATTAAGTATACAATTGCCATTAAGTATACAATTGCCCGGATCAATGTGCCAAAATTCACGCGATTTCGTTTATGTTCAGCAGGATTATTGGCTCAATAAAAGTGCTTCAAAACATTCATTTGTGAATTATTTAATTGTCATTAATCGAAGATGTACCAAACTCAATCCAGTTCTGCATCTTCATGATATGTACCTGTGTGCAACAGTTGAAAAAGATTCAGCAAAGACTTTTTGAGTTATTGCGTTAAAAGTATAGTTAATTAATTACTTAATTAATATTCATCGCAGAAGCACCCAAATCGATACAGTTCTGCGTCTTTATGGTATGCACCTGTGTGCAAATGTTGAAACTGATCCGGCCATTCATGTTTGAGTTATCGCGTTCACAGCTAGGATCTGCGGACGAGCACCGACTTTAACCGTTTATTTAACCAGGTAAGCCAATTGAAAACCTCATTTACAATGGAGACCTGGCCACATTCATTCCTAGGCAATGTGGGTTAAGTGTCTTGCCCAGGGACACAACGACAGCATATGCTTGGATGGGGACTCGAACCACCGACCCTCTGGTTGAAGGGCGAGCGCCTACCCACTGCACCACTGCCGCCTAACCTAAGCCTATAGACCTTATTTATGTTTAAATAGTAGTGATGTTGTAAACTGTGTTTTGGAGAGTACAGGAAAACCAAACACTGTTCCATATTTTGACTAACCTGGAGCCTGTTGGAAATATTCAACACATAAAATTCACCAGAATACAGGATACTTAAGGAGATCAAGTATGCAGATAAGATCATGTGACTTTATATAATCATTTACACATATTTTGATATGTCTGTATCAAAGTTCAAAATATCAGCCTATGTGGACGAAGACTCTGCAGGTAAGAATTAATAATTGCAAATTATTTAAAAAATGATAAACTATTGCTTTGACCCAGGGAAAACCTTTTATTATAATATGTTCCTTATTGTGACAAACTTTGGAAAATATCCTGACTTTTATTTTATTTTATTTATACAACTGAAATTCATGTTCAGAAATAGGCCTAAATGTTATTACTATACTAAGTTTTAGTGAAATCTTTAAGAATGATTTTATGTATTCTTGTTTGAAATATTAAATAACTGGTGCACAGAGAAATAGATTAGACTAGTTTGCTTATGGTTGTTTAAAAGCACAGGCTTATTTCTAGCGTTAAATACATATATGTATGTATTTTCTGACTTTGTTCTTTTGAAAATGTGCCATACATATCCAAACATATGCAAGAAATAAGCTAGTTGTGTTAAGTGTTTGTGTTAAGATGGTGTAGAGCTGGTGTAGTCCTGGTAAACTGTGATTTTAAACAAGGAAATAGAAGAACTTACTTTGATATCAGTCCCTAACTAGGTATTACCGTAGTCCTTGTTTAGCTCTGTTGTGGTCCTGGTTTAGCTCTGTTGTGGTCCTTGTTTAGCTCTGTTTTAGTCCTGGTTTAGGAATTTCTCTCACTATTGAACTGCAGATGTAGTGACCTCCCTTTAACACAACTGTCTGTTGTGAGTGAAATAGATAATATTTTCACTGACATTGTACAACACAAATACTTGTACTGAATGTTTCCAGAAAAATGGAAAACCCTGGACCTGGATCAGGGTCTAAACCTGGTTCCAGTGGTGTGTCTCTCAGCAGTAAAGACTGGATTACTACTTTTAAAGAACCTTAATCAGAGGTCAGTAAGAATATTTTATTTTTATTATCGTTTTGTGTGAGTTAATGGATAATGCAAATTTAAGTGTCTTTGAGTGTCAAGAAAAGCACTATATAACTGTAACCTTTTAAACCATATGTCTAACCATAACACGTCTATATTGAGTTACGTGCTGTTCTATAACAATGTTTGTGTGAGCAATGTTCAGGTTCAGTGATAATTAGGGCACAAATGTGCGAGAGGGGACGAGTCAAGGACTTGTCTGCCTCGTACAAGTGCAAGTGCCTTATTGTAATTGTCTTGGGGTTTCTTTCTGAAAAAAAATAAAATAAAATTTAATAATTTTTTTCCACCACCAACTAAATTGCATTTTTGGGGCACTAAATATGAATGTATCAGCCCCAACCTTTGCACATAAATCAGGCATGGCGTTACATAAAGTCCAGGAAAAAATATTTCACAAAATGGCTCAGTGGCGCCACCTTGAAAATCAAAATATATTTGGTGTATGGGAGCAAGACGCACGTTTTTTTTTGCATCATTGGAAAACCAGCTGCAGTAGAGCTATAGAGCATCTCGAGACCCACAAAAAATTACATTGTCCCTGCCCTAAACCCAACGGGAAGTCAGCCATCTTGGTTCAAAATTTTGACCTCCAAAAATTTGCCTTTGTACTTTAACAAACTAGTCCTACAGTTTTCATCTGGCAGGCTCCAAACTCGGTAAGTCTCATCTGGACATCTCTGAGATCAAATGTTGTGAAAAGCTTTGTTGTAGGTCTTTGAGTGTGGACATGGCAAGCTTTTAATGAAGCAGCCATTTGGAAAAACATTAAAACCTCCATCACTTTTACAGATGTTGTCGGATTCTGATTGACCCAATGGAGCATTTGTTCACATTTATATTGTGAACACTGATGTGTCAACAAAACCGCTATCATTGAAAATGACTCTTTAGAGCATCCTAAATAAGTAAAAACAATTATATTACAAAACTATTTTTGGGTTGTGATAGGGATGTCTAATTTGGTACACTCACCCTCTCTACAATGGGGAACAATAATATCAAGAGATCCAAGCCCTATATTTCTATACGTGGTCATGGTCATGACAAGCTCTTAATAAGACGGCCATTTTGTAATACATAAAAAATAAAGTAAGTTTTACAAATTTTTTGTTGAGTTTGGATCGACTCAAGCGCTGAGTCTGTAAAGAGTGATACTCTAAAGACTGGATTACTACTTTTAAACGAAGTCCAACTCATCAGAGGTCAGTATGATGTATGTTTATGTGAAGTGTCCTATTTATTGTTAGACCCCTACTCTGAGCCACTCACCTGGTTAAGTCTTGGTTAAGTCCCTCTTGTTTCTCCCATGTCAGAGGTAAGTTCACCTGAAGGACTCTGGAGATATGGTTTAGGATTGTGTTTGAGTTGTTTATTGGTCCACAGAGACCAGGATACAGATGTCCCCATAGGTCAAGAGCCTCAGAGAGAGCTGGACACCGTCTTTAAGATAATGAGAAAAACCACCAAAGACCAGACATATTAGTTATTTCTGCAGTGTTTTCCAACTGTAGTTGGTATACTACGCACTTTATGAGCCTATCTCTGTAAAAGGTGCTACTTCCTTCCTTCCTTCCTTCCTTCATTCCTTGTTCTCCAGTGTCTGGAGGAGAATATCCTGATGTTTCACAGGGCTTTGTCCTCAGATTACACAGAATACTTGGAGGGTGAGGAAGATGAGGAGCAGAGCAGCAGAGAGAGAGGATCACCCTCGACTTACTGAGGAAGATGGATCACGAGGAGCTGGCTCAGCGCCTGCGGAACAGTAAAACCGCTGTCTTCAGCTAAGCACCTGGTTTAGACCTGTTCCAGCTCTGGTTTACTGATATTTAACTTGTATATTTCAGAGACTCCAGAAGCTGTTTGTCACAGTAAACTGAAGAGCCGTCTGCAGCAGAGATATAACTGTGTGTTTGAGGGCATCACTAAAGCAGGAAACCCCACCCTTCTAAACCAGATTTACACAGAGCTTTACATCACCAAGGGAGGGGCCGCAGAAGTCAACCAGGAACATGAGGTCAGACACATCCAGACCTTCTCTAGAAGATCAGTCATACCAGAAACCACTATTACATGTGAAGACATCTTTAAAGGCCCCACAGACAGACAGCAACCAATCAGAATAGAGCTGACAGAGGCACAGGGACCAGTCAGAACAGAGCTGACAGAGGGACCAATCAGAGTTGTTCTGACAAAGGGCGTGGCTGGTGTGGGTAAAACGGTGCTGACTCCGAAGTTCAGTCTGGACTGGGCTGAAGGCAAGGCCAACCAGGACATCCAGCTGCTTCCCGTTCACATTCAGAGAGCTCAATGTGCTCAGAGATAAACAGTTCAGCCTGGCGGGACTGCTGCACTACTTTTTTAGTGAATCCAAAGGACTCTGCAGCTTTCACCACCTCCAGGTGGTCTTCATCTTTAATGGTCTGGACAAGTGCAAGCTTCCTCTGGATTTCAACCAAACCCGGGTCCTGATTAACCCCACAGAGTCCAGCGCAGTGGATGTGCTGCTGGTAAACCTCATCAGGGGGGACCTGCATCCTTGCTCTTGCCTCTGGATAACCACACAATCCGCTGTGGCCAATCAGATCCCTGCTGAGTATGTCTCCATGGTGACAGAGGTGCGAGGGTTCACCGACCCACAGAAGGAGCTGTACTTCAGTAAGAGGTTCAGAGATGAGAAGCAGGCCACAGCCATCATCTCTCATATCAAGACGTCCCGTACTCTTTATATCATGTGCCACATCCCAGTCTTCTGCTGGATCATCTCCACAGTCCTGCACCATCTGATGAAGACAACAGCCCAGCTGCCCCAGACCCTAACACAGATGTACATCCACTTCCTGGTGGTCCAGGCCAAATTGAAAAACATCAAGTATGACGGACGCTCTGATACGGATTCTCACTGGACTCCAGAGACCAGAAAGATGGTAGAGTCTCTGGGAAAACTAGCCTTTGAGCAGCTGCAGAAAGGAAACCTGATCTTCTACGAGTCAGACCTGACCCAGTGTGGCCTGGAGCCCACAGCAACCTCAGTGTACTCTGGAGTGTTCACACAGGTCTTTAGAGAGGAGCTCGGCCTGTACCAGGACAAGGTTTACTGCTTCATCCACCTGAGCGTCCAGGAGTTTCTGGCTGCTCTTCACGTCCATCAGACCTTCTTCAAGTCTGGATTCAACCTGCTGTCTTCACAAATTATATCAAAGATGTCTAAGAAAGTCTTCTACCAGTCTGCTGTGGACCGGAACTTACAGAGTTCGAACGGACACCTGGACCTGTTCCTGCGCTTCCTCCTGGGATTGTCTCTGCCAACCAATCAGAGCCTGCTACATGGTCTTCTGACTAAGACAGGAAGTGAACAGACCAATCAAGAAACAGAGTACATCAAAGAGCAGCTCAATCAGTGTCTGTCTGCAGAGAGAAGCATGAACCTGTTTCACTGTTTGAACGAACTGAACGACCACAGTCTGGTTGAGCAGATTCAGGACTACATGAGAGAAGGTTGTCTCTCTGATGAAGACATGTCTCCTCCTGACTGGTCTGCTGTGGCCTTCCTGCTACTGTCCTCAGACACAGACCTGGACGAGTTTTACCTAAGGAAAAAGCTCTCCTGGGTCTGCTGCCAGTCGTCAAAGCCTGCTCTTAAGCCGTATGAATCTCAGTTCTTTTGGATAAGTTAATTTAACTGTTTTACTTGTGGTGTGCAACAGCAAAGGGAAGAGAAGCAACTGACCAGTGTACAGGATGCATCAAACTAAATATTAGACCAGGAAGTAGCTTATTATAATAAAATATAATGCAGAAGGGTTTTGTTAATTGATTCGAATGTCCCACTCTCTCTTCAGTCTATCCTGCTGTAACCTGTCACAGCACACCTGTGGTCCTCTGTCTTCAGTCCTCAGCTCCTCCAGTCTCTCACTCCTGGATCTCAGTAACAACGACCTCCAGGACTCAGGAGTAGAGCTGCTGTGTTCTGGACTAAAGAGTTCCCCCTGCAGACTGGAGAAACTCAGGTGAGACACAGGGCTGCCTCAGAGTCACTTGTCAAATAGGTAAAGACACATCAGACATTTTGAATAGGCCTAATGTTTATCAGGAGTTTCCCAGATGAGCAGCCGCTAACCGCTGTCCTGCTGATGGAATGTTTTTTATTGAAGAATGACTGTGATCTCAGGGTAAAGATAAGTTTATGGACCTGGTAACTTGTCCCCCACTGAGTTCCCAGGGTGAAAAGAGATTATGACCCTTTCATGTGATGTGTTGGTGACCAAAAAGTGTACTGATCAGTCTCATGTTGTATTGTCTATTTGGCTCCTGGGCCTTCCTCATTAAAACTCATGTGAATGCTTACAGAAAAGGTTTCCATGGATCATACCTATTGCATGGTTCAAGATGAACTAGCTCTCTTCTGACCGTGACCAAATGTGAAATGTTTTATGTTTCTGTGAGAATGTATTTAAGGACACAGTTACTTTGTGTAAGCATCTTCCGTACCTGTGCATGTGGATGGAAGGAGAGCTCTGAAATGAACTTCAAACCATCATCCTGTGGCCTTACCTTACATCACCTGTCATAGGTGTTTTTCAGTGCAACAAGTGCAGAGTCAGATAGTCAGTAACTCAAACATTAGTTTTTTCAGTCTGTCCAGCTGTAACCTGTCCCAGGACATCTGTTGTCCTCTGTCCTTAGCCCTTAGCTCCTCCAGTCTTACACACCTGGATCTCAGTAACAACCACCTTCAGGACTCAGGAGTGGAGCTGCTGTGTTCTGGACTGAAGAGCGCCCCTTGTAGACTGGAGACACTCAGGTGAGACCTGTCGCTATGGATTCCTTACCCAATAATTTTCACATTAATATGTCCCACAATAGTGTGTAATGGTATGTGTCTTTAGGCTGTCAGGATGTCTGGTCTCACAGAAAGGTGGAGCTTTTCTGGCCTCAGCTCTGAGCTCCGTCCACTCCCACCTGAGAGAGTTCGACCTGAGCTACAACCATCTAGGACCCTCAGCAGAGCTCCTGACCGCTCTACGGAAGGATCCCCACTGTCCCCTGGACATCCTCAGGTGAGGACCACAGTCCAGTGAACACGCTCAAGACTGCACTGACCCCTGAACACTCTCAGGTGAGAACTCCACTGTCACCTGGACACACTCAGTTGAGGACCTGCACTGCCCACTGGACACTCTCAGGTAAAGACCTCACTGTCCCCTGGACACTCTCAGGTGAGGTCCCTACTTCCTCTGTACACTCTCAGGTAAGGGCCCACTGTCCCCTGGACACTCAAGTCTTGTGTGTGAATAATCCTCGGTGACAGAGATGTGTGTTTCAGACTGAAGCCTGCAGGAGAACAATGGATGACCCCAGGTCTGTTAAAATGTAAGTAACTTTTCTATATGCGATTCAGATGCCACATGAGGTCATCAATGTGATTTAGGTGAAGTTTTGTGCTTGTGTTCCTCAGATTTTTGTGAACTCTCTCTGGATCCAGTCACCACAAAACAACAGATAATGACTCACCTGGTCGTTATGTCCTGAGTACCACTGGTCTGACTGGGCGCTGTTACTGGGAGGTAGACTGAAGGCTGAACAAAGGAAGGGGCAAAGCCAGTGGTACAGAGAGACTCATTGACATAGCAATCTGTCACAGGGGGCTGTGTTATGTAGGCTTTGAATTTGGAGACAATAGTCAGTCCTGGAGTCTCAAGATTCATATAGAAGGGTTCAGAGTTTGTCACAATAAAAGAGAAATGAGAGTCTACAGATTTCCTGTCATTCATCCTAGAAAGACTGTGCACCCCCGAAGACTCCATTCCTTAGGAACAGTGGGTGTGTTCCTGGATTCTGAGGCTGGATCGCTGTCCTTCTATCAGATCTGCTCTGGTAGACAAATGTTTCACATCCACACCTTAAACTGCCCCTTCAGTGAGCCTCTGTTTCCTGTCATTGAGATAAAGTCTGACAACGTCTCAGTCTGTGGTTGATCTTAGGTATTACCTGGTCAACAGATCCTAATAAGACCAGGTCTGTGCTTTACCTCCTGTAGCTGAAATTGTTTTGTTTGTAAGCAACAGAAATTTAGACTGTAACATTCAGTGACAATACATATCTAGAGAAACAAGTCATTGTTTATCTGCTCACTATTATTTTCCTGTATTTTGTTTTTGTCAGTGATATGCTGCTCTCTAGTTTGGATCTGGTTTAGTTCTGTTTTTACTCAATATTAAACTATAGCATACAAAAGGTATGTTATGTACAAGACACCTTCTCTTGTGTGTGTGTGTTTTTTAAAAAAGATTTTATAGCAGAATTTGGTCACACTTTATTTTCTATAGCCCTTAACTACATTGAGTACAAGAGAAAAGACGCTGTATGTCTCCATGGCACGTGGCTCATTGCATATGTAAACAAAGAACACAAGTCAGCGCTGCTCACCCCACTATGCTGTTTGTTTGATCTGCACTGTGCAGTGCTTGAAAGGCCACTTTTGTTTGGAAACAATTGTTTTGTAGAAATATGATCCGGTAATCCATAGCTCTTCTCTGGGCTGTCACTGAATCAAGCGTGCAAGCTACTCTGCTCCCACCTGTTTTCTACAGGCAGCCAATCAAACGCAAGCTCAACAAAAATAACCAATGTCAACTCAAGTTAGGTTCTGTGTCCGGGGCTCCTGCCTTCGACCACCGCCTGATCCACACTGCACTGGCCCCTTATGATTCCTCATGCGGAAGTTGGGTCCACAGGAGGGGGCGACCCCAAGTCACCTCACAATCACCTACTGCAATAATACAAAAACAATAATACATGCCATTATTATTATTGTCACGTCATTTCAAAATGCACCTAAATAGCCTGCCCATGCAGTTTTCAATTATTTTTTTTCATCTTTGAGAATTTTTCACAGCTTGTTAATAATACTAATACATGTATTTTTTACCTGAAGCAAATATTGTCTTCACTTAATTTACTTGTATGCAAAAAGGCTTTTTGTGTGTTCAAAATAATTTGGGTAATGATTAATTAACAGCGAATACATATTTAGTGGTGAAATATACGGTAATATCAAATGTAACATTTTAAATTGTCTCATCATACGCTACACAAACAAATTTCAACACTGAAATTCCTAAACTCCTAAATGGCTTGTAACTTTTAAATAACACTAGCCAGGGTGGCGAGTAAGCAAAATAAAAATGTATGTCAAGCCCTGTTAGTTAACCTTTTGAACATCAACCAATAGCTGCGTGCGTCCCTATAGAGGATCCATGTTTTTCTCATAGTGTAAAGCCATATTTTGAGTGTTGTCCGTTGTTCGTCCTTGTTTACCATTTCCTCTCTTTCCCCTCTGTCCTTTCTGTGTGTAGTCAGTGGTTTTGCTGCAGGCCTTGTGTTGTCCGTGTAAAGCCAGTGTCCTGAGGGATAGACATCACCACAGCACATCCTCCACTGTTGTTCTACTCTCAGTAAGATATAGAGAATGTATGCTCCGGGGGCCACACCTGCTGCTGGGCTACAGTGCATTTATCCTGCCAGACGTTTCTCTTCCTGTGGCTTTGGCTGTGTCTGGGCTGCCATAATAGAAAGATGAATGGAAAATAAAATGCAGTAGTAAGCCAAAAAAGTAACTAGAGAGCTATGTTGTCTTACAAATGAATGATGAAAAAAATTACAATTAAAAGGTCCTATATTATGCTTTTATTTTGCACATTTCACAGTCTATTTGGGATATATTTAAGTTACTATTTTACTTTTTACAACATCAAACACAATATTTATCTAATACAAGCTGATTTGTGGAGTGACCGCTTGGACTCGATTGACAAATGCTGATTAGATGTCTCTTCAAGACAGTATCAAATCATTTGTGCTGGTTTTGGGGGGTTTCTAAACCACTTTTTACTTTTTCTTCCTTGGGTATAAACTAAGGCTTAACACTCTCACCGCCAAACACACATCTTCTGCAATCGGATATGTTGGCAACAATGGTTATCTGGGTGCATATGTTGACAGTGCAGGAGCAGGCAGGAGCACATTTCGTGGTTTGCATCATTTAATGGTGAATCTGTTTTCAGCTCTTGGAGAGGACATGACCAAATGAAATAAAACACAACTTTGTGTTTGTGTTTGAGGTAGAAACATTAGAACAAGGTTAAAAGCTCTGAAAAGTCCAGTATTTTCTCCGCTCATTTACAACTAGTCTGGTCTGACTAAAAATGAATATTCTAGTGAATTTCTAAAAACATGATCATTATTAAGTGGAAAAATGGTGGCGGTGTTCGCTCAAATAATGGTGGCGGTGTTTACTCAAATAAAACAGAGGATAGCAATGGCAAAAACCAACTTACATGAGAGACGTTTTGGCATCATGGAAATCTCGGCACAAGAAGCTATATTCGGATGCTTTATTCTATCCCCATTTTTGTATGCAGCAGAAACCTTGACCTGTTGTGAATGAGAAGAGTGGAAGCTTTTGAGATGTAGTTAACCAGGAAGATGTAAAGAATTTCACATAAAGAAAGAAAAACAAACAAGGAAGTACTGGCAATGGCACAAACTCGGAGAGTACTAAAACCAGAAATAATACAAAGAAAGACACATCCGGAAAAACACACTTCAGAAAGTATCGATAGAGGGGAGAAGATCAAGAGGAAGGACATGGATGATGGACAGGTTTGGGTCTGACAGACTGTGTACAAACAGCTACATGAAGAACTGATTGGTGGGCAGATCTCCAGATGGGGTAAGCGACCAGCAGGTAAGGTTCTCTCAAAGCTCGTATTCAACAAAGGCTTTAAAGATATTTTCTTTTTGGCCATTTTTTAGGTTATTTGTAGGACTTTGTAGACTGACAGAAAATCATGGAGAAGTCTGGGGAGTGACATTCGGCAAACTGTTGTGAACCTCTGTAATACACTTCTTTTTTTTTTTTTTTTTACCTGTTGTCTGTAGTCGTCTGTTTACCGACTTTACATCATAGAACAGGGTCAGATAAAACATTTTAATTTTCAAACATTTTTATTTTAGGAAACTTAGACTACAAAATCTTTTACATAATAAAAATTTTGATCCACCCTAGATTTAGACTCATTAAATCTGAAGTCATATACGTATATCTTTACATTTGCAACAACAATCTTCTATCTATTGTATAGTTTTTGAATCTCACTTGATATAATGCAGAGTTGCTAACACTTGAAATGACCTACAGGCTTCAATAGATGGCAGCAGACGGTCACAGACAATCTTTTCTCCACAAATGTACATAAAAAAATGACATGTAAAAGAAGTCAGTCAAGTATGAATTATGTTTTATTTACTGGATTATTTACTGGACTTGTGCTGTGGAAATTACCCCAACCCTCAAAATTTGGAGCGAGAGAATGACTGACTGAAAATGCAGCATGAGAGAAAATGCTTGAAACATTAGAGCACGGTGCCGATCCAGGCCGTTGAGCTGGATTGGTGATTGGTAAATGTGGCTGATACTGAGCCCATATTACTTATTATATGTTAGCCTAATTATGAGCAGATGAATAATAATGACATTATGTTACATTATACTCACAAATAACAAAAGTTAGACATTTTTAGAATCATCTGGTCTTAGTTATGGTATATTTTAGGTTATTATTTCTGATAGTACAAAGTTCGTTTTTTGCATTAGTATTGGTGGATATGGGATATTGGTTGATCCACAAAGTCCAGATATCAGGATCCGTATCGGGAGTGAAAAAGCCGGATCTACTTTTAAAGTATGATTTAGTTTAAGAATTTCACAGGATTAAATACACCACATTATACAGGCCAGTGACTTTACAGATCATTTGCATATTGTTTTTTTGCTCTTGATAAAGTATATATGATTTACGATAACTGCACTGTTGCCCATAAAGTTGGAATATTTTTTTAACCTCTTGTGATTTATTTTTGATAAAGTGCATATCTTTTCAAAACGTTATTGATCAATCGCTTCCAAACACATCACAGTGAAAATGAGACCAAACTGATGTGTATTCAGACCAAACTAAATTAGGGATATTAACGGTTTTGTTTCAGTTCTTCCACCTTGGTCAGTAAAAACAAACACATGTTCATGCAGAAGATTGTCCAATATTACTCTTTTATATATGTCACTAATATGGAGTATGGCCGCCCCTGACACGGATCAATGCCTCAGGACGTCGTGGTATATTGTCCACAAGCTCTTCAATCAGATCCGGGGCTACTTCCTGTAACCTCTGAGGAGCGAGGAGGAGGAGGATGAGGAGGAGGAAGAGGAAGAAGAAGAGGGAGGAGGAGGAAGAGGAAGAAGGAAGAAGAAGAGGAGGAGGAAGAAGAAGAAGAGGAGGAGGAAGAAGA
>JAVQKC010072304.1:0-12881 GCA_036025475.1 Philypnodon macrostomus | reverse complement strand
TGGAGAGGAGCGGGGTGCGCGGGTGAGGGGGGGGAGGGGGGGAGGGGGAGAGAGAAAAAGGGGGGCGCTGCGTAATGGGGTGGTATTAAATTCTAATTAGAGCTACAGCGGGATCAATGATAGGGAGGTTGGACAGCCCGGGCCCCCAGTGCCAGCCCAATAGACTGATGAGTTATTGTCATGTAAAAAAGCGCTAGCAATAAGACCAAACGCTCTGCTATTGTCCAAGCGGAAAGAGCCAAGTTTATTATGAGGACTATATGCTCTAGAGACCTCGGGCTAGGCGGCTCTTAGGGGGCTTTTCATAAAACAGGGCTAGGTTCCTATAAAGCAGGCCAGTTTTGGAGCAGGCGCCGAGCAGTGCACATCTCACCACGGTCCAGCCTCCTCCTCAAAGTCCACAGCCAAAGCGCCACTTGAGAAGCAGTTGTAGCAGCAGCAGGCAGCGTCCACTCGCGTCTCCTGCTCGCCTTTCTTCCCCGGGTGATTTTTTACTTGTATTTTCTTTCTGAGGCGCACTTTTCGGTCTCCACTTGCCTTCTCCAATGTATAAGATGGAGTATTCTTACCTGAACTCCTCTGCCTACGAGTCGTGTATGGCCGGGATGGACACGTCGAGTCTCGCTTCGGCCTACGCGGACTTCAGCTCGTGCAGCCAGGCCAGCGGCTTCCAGTACAACCCCATCAGGACCACGTTCGGGGCCACCTCGGGCTGTCCTTCGCTCACGCCGGGCTCGTGCAGCCTGGGGACGCTGCGGGACCACCAGAGCAGTCCGTACGCCGCAGGTAAGCGTCTCCGCAGCGGTATTATAGCGCGCCTTGATTGCATTTGAAAATGGAAATGTGTTTAGTATTTACCAAACTAAATTTGCTTACACAAATGAAAGAATTTATCACGTTAGAAGCGATTGCAGGCAAGAGGTAATTCGGTTACGGGGTTATAGTATCCCAGTCACACCCAAAACCGCCAAAATGATAGGCGTAATTTATTTACTTTGAGATGGGACATAAAGCTTGGCGAATAATTAGATAACCAAAGACTAAAGCCTCATTATTGAATTGGAGTTACGGGACACGCCACAGCAGCATTATGACACATTTGCGAAGTCGAGCCCCAATCTGAGCAACAATTAGTTTAACTTCAACAATTAAACGGGGTGACTTGAGCTCCGTGTCCCCACTAACGCCACCTCTTCCCCCGCAGTGCCCTACAAGCTCTTCACGGACCACGGTGGACTGAACGAGAAGCGTAAACAGAGACGCATCCGGACCACGTTCACCAGCGCGCAGCTAAAGGAGCTGGAGCGGGTGTTCGCGGAGACACACTACCCGGATATCTACACGCGCGAGGAGCTGGCTCTGAAGATCGACCTGACCGAGGCACGAGTCCAGGTATGGCACACCTCCAGGGGCCCCCCACTAACACAGACAGCGGACTGGATAATATGCGTTTTGGCAAAATGCTACAGTTTTTAGGATGGTTGCATATTATACCGAACAGTACAGAAGGCATTACACAATAACAACATAACACGCTTCTTTCATTTGTTTATTTCATTTTTGCTCTCTAATGATGAATGATTTCTACTGATTTTGCCGCAACAGAAATGCTATGTCAGGACATATGTATGGACAGTCCACTACTGGAGATACCTACATATTTTATAATAGTTAATATCTTATTCATAAAACCTCAACAACAATGATATACTTACAATTAAGATGTGTGTCTCATTTTGGAACTCAGAAGATTGTGCGTGAAGTGGAATTAAGTGGATGTGGAACTCCTTGGTTTATATTTTATTATAACATGTACAACAATAATCACTAGACAGGGATAAGGTTTTCTTAAGAACTGACGCTTTACGTGCGCAAAGGCGCATTAGTGCGTAAATGCGCATTAGTGCGTAAAGGCGCATTAGTGAGTAAAGGTTTTTGATGCGTGTAATGGTCAGTGCATCGTGTACTCACATTGTCTAGTTCTTCAAACTCAAGCCTGAACATTTGACTCAAATGATAATGTAGGCCCATTCATGTTTGAGCATTAGTTCATCATCCACGCATGACATGTATCTAACTGTTGAGCCCATTGTCTTCTGTGACAGAAAATACTTATTGTCCGTTTTCCTCTCAGGTGTGGTTCCAAAACCGGCGCGCTAAGTTCCGCAAACAGGAGCGCGCTGCTGCAGCTGCGGCTGCCGCGGCCAAGTCCAACTCTGGCAAGAAATCTGACTCGAGAGATGAGGACAGCAAAGACACCAAATCCACAGACCCGGACAGCACAGGAGGCCCCGGGCCTAACCCCGTCCCCACGTCCAACTGCGGAGGACCCAGTCCCACAGCGGGGCAGCTCAACACGTCCATCAGCGGGCAGGTGGACCCGGTCAAGAGCGTGTCCAGCGGGATGGGTGTGACAGCTCCCCCCCAGGGCTGGGCCAGCGGCCCCGGGACCATCACCTCTATCCCGGACTCTTTGGGCGGGCCCTTCGCCAGTGTGCTGTCCTCTTTGCAAAGACAGAATGGAGCTAAAGCCACACTAGTAAAGACCAGCATGTTCTGAAGCAGTGTCTGGACAATAACTCTTCAATATGAATACTGTGTTTCTTCTGTTCTCCGCCTTGATCCTGTCAGCTGACTCCGGACAAACACGCACCAGGCCCCGGGTCTGAGGCGGGCTGAGGACCACGTCTCTCATGAAACAGTGACATTTGAGGGCTCTTCTCTGAGGACTGTAAAGGCCGCTGAGTGTTTGTCTTCGGAGTTTAGTTTCTTTAAATTGTCTATAGACCCTTTTACGAGTGGCGTAATCCAAACAACCCTGTGCGTATTATTATTTTTGGATTATAGCAAAACATATATAACAAATATCATGTTTTAGACGTCAGAAAACATGATCTATGGACTGTACAGTTCAATCAATATCAGGTCGTTTCTTAGCTTACCCTTTAAGCTAGATCCATTCTTAAGTAGACTTTATTAGGGTATAACTTTAGAATTATATGACTTCTATTATTAGGCGTATATAACCAGTAGATCTGAGCCTTTTAGCTTCAATTGCTCAAATACAATGACCGCGTAATTAGGTTAGATCTACTTTGGCACCGACGCGTTTGGTTGCCTTTCGTTTGCGGTTCTTTTTAAAAAACAAAAAACAAAAAACCGACATATTTATTCACCTGCTGTACCTAGACCTAAGTGTGCGCACAGTCTTTGATTCCAAACACTAAAAGGGTCTATAGAGAGACAATGGTTTTCTCGATAAAAAGGCACAAACTCTCGCGATGTTCGCTCTGACAGGATTCTCTATGTTTTATGTGTCTTTCTACGGCTGTGTTTTGTGGCTCAGATTGTATAGTGTTCATACGTATTCTCGTCTCTAGTTGAACCATGTCATACCCTGTAGGCCTACGCCAGAGCAGTCTTTGGATGTTCTACTTCCCGATTCCCTCCGAAGAATTTATTTTCGCTAAAAAAAAAAAAAAAAAAGAGAAGGGAATGGATGCAAAGCTGTTGTATTTATTTGGAATATAATTTGCATGTCGTCTCTTTGTCTGATTTGACACCTCCTCATTTCGTGAGCATTATGTAACATGTTTTGTCCAGGATTTGAAAGTTATTTATATGTAGCTGATGAATGCTTATATTTAAGAAGGAAATATTTCTACATGTGCACATAGTTTTCCAGGTGTACCATTCGAATGGTTGTTGATGATAAAAAATGAATATTCCAAGCTTCTTTGTCACGTTTTTATTGGTGAATATGGGACACTTTTAGATTTATGTTTGAAGATAGGTGAAATGTAGGGATTAGAAGCGCTTTAGCTGTGCTCAGAGAGTGGTGCGTCACGGTCAAGGCAAAGACTTTCAGCACCACGGACAGCGTCATTGAAGCACATTTGCTAGATTAGAGTTTTGGACTAAAATAACGGCATTTATACTAGACTAGTGTATTATGATTTTATGAAGAATGCACAGATGGATACATTTTCTATTTGGACAGTTATTATAAAAATCTTGAATTGTAACTTTCGATATTTTGCTAAATATTTCATTTTTACAAGCTTAGTGTAGACCTTGAGGTATAATTTAAAGTGTTGCCGATTATTTATTGAAAAAGATTTTGAATGTGTGATAGTACTGCCCTTATACAGCCTACTGCCAATTGTGTGGGGAAAATATAAAATAGCATTTTATTCACAGTCATACTTTTCACTCACAACCGCAGAAAGAAGTGGATTTTAAAAGCATTATTATAAAATGAAAATGCTATGGTAATGATTTAGTATTTCTTGATCTAAACAGATGCCGCCATTTAACTTATTCAATGTACATCATTTTACAGTTCAATAATAAAACATTAATAACATACTTAATAGAATATTGATCTATTGATTCTTTTTATATTGACAGTAATGACAACTGATGTTCATTATAGTATTTTATTTATAAACATACAGTACATTATGCTATAAATGTCTTTTGCATTCAAACATGAGATCCACCTATGTTTGGGATTGTGTTCATATAGAATGGATCTTACAATAAATACAGGTTCCTCCGAGAGACCAGCCCGAGTTTATTCATAAAATGAGAAACCATAAACAACGAAAGCATAGAGGACTGCGGCTGAGAGGAAGAATCTGCTCTCTGCTTCAATACAGCAAATCATTTGGTTTTCAACGTGCACTTAACATCCACGAAACTGAGCTCTTACAAAGAAACGGAAGAAAAGCAAGTGACTAAAATGTCCAGCCGCACATCACATTGTCAGCTTCACCCGATAATATTGCACTGCTGGTATGTGTTCAGAAATGTGTTTTGTGCTGCAGTTTATAAAAGAATCTTACCGCTGAGCAATGATCACAATGTATTAAATATAAAAGCAAGTCTAGATTCCTCTAAGGCAGGGGTGTCCAAACTGCAGGGAATTATTCTCATTGTACTTCGCATAGGATTTACTCTGGATGCATATTTAGATTTTGCCACCTTTAACCACTACCAGATGCCAGGTTCACCTCTCAAGTGCTTGTTATTCTGTGTGTTCAGTGCTTTTTGCAGACGTTGACTGCCGCTCACTGAATAGTCCACCTTTTTTTTTTTTGGAGGGGGGGGGGCTTGACATAGCTTTATGTAAATATTCAAAATATTCATTACATATTCAGAATGAGTGGTTTGAACTTCAGCACTGAACTTTATGCCTAGAGGTGCTGCCATGTAAAACAGATATATCTAATTTAGTGGCAAGGGAGAGGACAACAAAGGTCTGCTGTTTAAAATGTAACATTGTGGAAGATATTTTTTTTTAACATATAAAAGCTTTGATCTACTATCTGCATTTTATTGATTTACATTTTTTTTTAGCAATAAAGTCAATCAAATAAAAAGGTCCGCGTGTCAGTGGTTTGTTCCCCGGGCCATAGTTTGGACACCCCCGTTTCTCTTTTCTTACCACTGCAAATCACTGAGGCGAAAAATAAAATCCAAAATGAACAGTACGTATGAACAAGCGTAAATCTTCAACGGAGGGAGGGAGTTTTCTCACACTTCTCCGTCGGTGAAATAAAATGGTGAAATAAAATCGTGAAAAAAAAGTGAATCGGAAACACCAAATAACTGGTGTTTAGCTAACTGCATCGACTCTCTTTCCTAAGGCACATTAGTCCTCAAGCTTATTGCCCATTGAGATTCAACTCTCTACATCCATAGACATAATAGAAGCTCATTCAATCTTATACTTAAGGATTCAAAAACAAACAGTTGTTTATCTGGCTCTAAATAATAGTTTTATAGTGACTTGATTGCACTTTTTTTTTTAATCAACATAGATTTTTTAAGAGGGACAAATATATTCCAGCCTTTTAAAGTCTATATATATATATATCCATTTAAAACGCTAAAAATGTGATAAAATAAGACTTGGTGATATACTGCATTCTCGTGACAGAGAACTGAATGGTGAATAGTTGCCCATGTGTTCTAGATTTGATGACGCAACATGTTGACTATGGCATTTCAATGTTATTGTTTTGCCTTATCCAACATGGCCGCCGTTTAAGTCCATCCCTTACTCTGGCCGACCAATCAAATCCGTCGTGATTGATTCCATATCGGATGACATGAACACAGTGGATATTATTTTGACTGTCCCCGGATTTCTGCACAACGATGGATCCTGATTGGTTCCCGGACCTTGTGGAGGATGCAAAGATCAGACATGGTTGGCAGATAATTGGGTTAGATCGGGGATGAGAGCTTTTCCTTTTGCCTTGCCGTGAAGCGTCACAACATGGTGGGCTGTCCGGCAGCTGGGGAGATGAAAAAAACAGTATTTATTTGTTGAGCCATCATTACTCTGGTCAAGGACATGTTATTGAAGGCATTATTGCATATTGTGGTTTTCTAATCTTAGCGTAGAGCTTATGCAAATATGGCCTGTGTATCTTGAAAAGGCATCATTGTAAATAGCATTATACAGTCTAAAGGGCATTGTTGAGCCAATTGCTGACAAAATTCATGAGATTTCGTTTATGTTCAGTAGGATTATTGGCTCAATAAAAGTGCATCAAAACATTAATTTGTGAATTATTTAATTGTCATTAATCGAAGATGTACCAAACTCAGCCTAGTTCTGAATCTTCATGATATGTACCTGTGTGCAACAGTTGAAAAAGATCCAGCAAAGACTTTTTGAGTTATTGCGCTCACAGTTTTGAGCCGTAATTAATGAATTACTTAATTAATGAATGCAAATGTTGAAACTGATCCGGCAATTTGTTTTTGAGTAATCGCGTTCACAGCTAGGATCTGGATGCGGACGCGGACAGACGTGATTCCATAATATTGTCGTTTCGCCGATATAATTATCAAGACATCTTTATTTTAGGTGTCATTTATGGGGCCCTGGACGCATGGGCCTCGAAGCAGCTGCCTTCTTTTTCCTAATGGTAGTGTCGCCTCTGGATGCAGGCATGAGCTCTTTTCTTAGCTTTTGTTAAAAACCCTTTAAACTCAGAAGCATGTGGCCCAGAGAAAAAAACTTTATGCCAGTTTTTGTAATTGCAAAGTTAATAACCACAATTCACACCAAAACATGTGCATATTGACATGTTTAAAAAAAAAAAACTTTTGTAGAAGCTCAGTCTCATTAATGGTGTATAATGATGTGACATAGCAAGAACACTTTTTGGAAAGTTGAGTTGAGGTCCTCTCTTCTACTGCTCCGTTACTGTTTCCACTATGCTATCACAGGCTGGCTTACTTTACTCCTTTGTTGCACAGTTCTTTATTAAAGCGGCTAGAGTCTTATATTAAAATCAGCCTTAGTAGCAGAGTCGCAATAAAAAGTGTAACTTCTAAACTGTGTCCTGAATCTTTATTACAAAAACACTGTCACTGAGGCTTCCAAAACTATAAATCTAGCACGCTTTAGTTTTTCACGAGCATATGCCACTATTAAAAAGTGCACTCATTAGCTGAGAAATGAAAAATGACCAACATTAGCAGACAATAAGGGATGAAAGCGTGGAATACTTTGTCATATTTAAGTCGGGTTTTATGAAAAGTTGTTGTGTTCACACAAGAGATTTAAAAATGGTTCCCCGGTTGGATGTTTGGCTCTCATGTTGGGAAGCAGTTGATAGGCCATGCTGCGAGGAAACAGCGGCTGGAAAGGGGATTGGTCGTAATGGATTTAGGCTGTTGATGGATGGGAACATTAGAGGCACTCAGCGAGGGAGAGAGTGGAGATGGTGTAAGGGAGTGAGATGGTGTAGGAGAGTGGAGATGGTGTAGGAGAGTGGAGATGGTGTAGGAGAGTGGAGATGGTGGGAGAGAGTGGAGCTGGTGGGTGAGAGTGGAGACTGTGTAGGGGAGTGGAGCTGGTGTAGGAGAGTGGAGATGGTGGGAGAGAGTGGAGATGGTGGGTGAGAGTGGAGATTGTGTAGGGGAGTGGAGATGGTGTAGGAGAGTGGAGATGGTGTAGGAGAGTAGAGATGGTGTAGGAGAGTAGAGATGGTGGGAGAGAGTGGAGATGTTGTAGGAGAGTGGAGATGGTGGGTGAGAGTCAAGATGGTGTAGAAGAGTGGAGATGGTGGGAGAGAGTGGAGCTGGTGTAGGAGAGTGGAGATGGTGTAGGAGAGTGGTGATGGTGTGGGAGAGTGGAGATTGTGTGGGAGAGTGGAGATTGCGGGAGAGAGTGGAGATTGTGGGAGAGAGTGGAGATTGTGGGAGAGAGTGGAGATGGTGGGTGAGAGTCTAGATGGTGTAGGAGAGTGGAGCTGGTGTAGGAGAGTGGAGATGGTGGGTAAGAGTGGAGATGGTGGGTGAGAGTGGAGAGTGTGGGTGAGAGTGGTGATGGTGTGGGAGAGTGGAGATGGTGTAGGAGAGTGGAGATGATGTAGGAGTGTGGTGATGGTGTGGGAGTGTGGTGATGGTGTGGGAGAGTGGTGATGGTGTAGGAGAGTGGTGATGGTGTGATGATGTTTGTGACAGATACTAACAGCGGGAGCGGATGTAGCACTGGTGGCAGTTCAACAGGCCGTTCCGGATTCTCACGTCTGTCCCGGTGGTGGTGTCGCCCAGCTGTCCTTTACACATCCCACACTGAAAACAAGAATGGACTTCAGGAAACACATCAGGAAACACATCAGGAAACACATCAGGATTAACTAACTTACACAGAAATACATTATTAGTATCCTCCTTATGATGCAATTCTTACAGGCCGATTTATTTACTGAATATACCAGATATGTGCACTTTTACAGTTTTTCAGATGCTAGTAATATTAAACATACAAGGGTACAATTTGAACGTCCTGCGTTCCACTCAGGATGACTGACTTCCTGTTTGGTTTAGGACAGTGCCTTCAGATACAGGTTGGCTCCTGTAGGCATAATGTTTTTATTTTTATTTTGAATTTCTTTCATTTTCTCACAGACAGAAATTTTGGTTTGAATAAAATTGACTTTTTGCTTACGCTCACTTGACACAATTTGGGATTATATTCTATTAATTTCAGTAGGCCCTCACAGCATTTGCCAGAGCTCAGGTCTAAATATTCAGCAGTGAGTGGAATACCTTAAAGCAGTGAATATGGAAGTACAGACTTAGTGTCTCTATGATCATTGCAGCTCCCTTCCCCAAAGGCTGCTCACAGCTGGAGCACAGCTTCTTCCCACTCACAGACCTACAGCACAACAACATGGAACAGACAAACAGTATCACAGGTTAGAATAAGGCTGGGAAGCAAACATCATTCAGTTAATGCACACCAGATGTGGATAGAGTAGCCACAAATGTAAAACTAAAATACAACACATAGATAATAAACAGAGGCGGTTTGAATAGTTTTATCTTGAGAACCTAATTGTTAGGGTATAGTTAAAATAATATTAGTCAAGACAAAGTAAAAAGTATAGTGCAAAACAAACATATCTGAGTACATTTGATTTAAAACTTGATTCAAGTGAATGTAACTGATAATTGCTATTCTGTAAAAATAACCCAAAATAATATGTGATTTTTGGGTGATTTTTTTGGAAAATATTAATGCCATATTTAACATTTATTTATTTAACATATTAGGAACATTCTACAATTTAACCCAAAAGTGTAACTTGTAAGTATAAAAATTATGGACTTTTAAAATGTCTAAATGTTTTGGTCCTACTAAAGTCTGTAGATTTGTTTTGCTGGAGTTGATTGTATTGTTTACTTATTCCGCTCAGGTTTCTGCAGTGCTGTGAGATGATATGAGATAGAAGCGGGTGCAAGGGAGGGGGAGAAAAGCAGAAAATGCTGCTCTGTGGGCTGTTTGTGATGCAGTACCTGTTGGGGGCTGGAGGCAGTGTGTCTGGGGCGGGTGGGGCGGGTGCTGCTGGTGGTGCGGGGGGCTTTGATGAGCTGCAGCTGCGGTTATTATCGAGAGGGCCACTCCTGAAAATGGACAGCAACATGCAACATGACGATGACTCTCAGATACAGCAATCTGATTGGCCGGGCGGTAAACCAATCGGAGCCATGGTAACAGCGTGGTAATGTTTGGGAAATGCGGTTTTTGGGTGATTATTTTAAAATATGTCTTATGTGTGTACAACAACAGATTGGATTGAGAATGTGATCCATGCTTTTGGACACTTCAATCTTGTCACTGTATACTGGCACCACATTAACACTGGGTAAAATAGAGGAGCCACATGCCCTCTGGTGGACAAACGGTGTTACTATATGACACAGAGCTATTTAAGAGTTATTTTATGCTACAGTTTTTGCACCAAAATCAAAGGTTTCCTTCTATAGCACTTTACACATGGAAGACCAACATGCTAGGTACCACAAGACAATATTAGGCTTCCCAAATACCAAAGACAGAAATAAGCCTAATCTAGGGCTAAAGCAGATCTAAATAAAGACTTAAGCTGATCTAAACCAGGTCTAAGCCAGGACTAAACCAAGACAAACCATGTTCAAACGAAGACTAAACAACTAAAAAAGTACCACTGGAAAGACCTTGTATACCACCAATGGTCCCGGTACCACGAAAACCACTGCTATAGATGCAGTAGGCATGCAGTTAAATCAACAATATACACTCTGCATGGACTCTGTGGTGGACAATCCATGTGTGAAAATGATGTCTCATGCTCCCCAAACCACTCTTTCACAATTTGAGCCCATCTCCATCTTGGAATATGCCAGTGACATCAGGGAAGAAAAACATTCTATTGATGGAATGATCTGGTCATTCAGTTTATTCAGGTAGTCAGCTGACCTCATTCTTTGGGCATATAATCTTGTTGAACCTGACAGACTACAGGAGGCTCTTACCTACAGTATTTGCTTAATTAAATCCAGGGAGTGTAGTTTTTAGCATCAAGTGCCATACATTTTCAGATTTAATTAGGCTAATAATGGAGGAATGCTAGGGGTGTGAATACTTCTGCAAGGCATTGGACTGTTGTACCAGACCTAGTACAGAAGGTAACAAGTGTATAGTGTATCTATTAATGTATTTTATGATGGAACACGTGTTGGAGAAGTGCGTACCTCCGCTCCCCTGATCGACTCTGCCTGCCGTTCTCTGCTGCAGCCTCTTGCAGATTCTTAGCTGGAGAAGAAGTTTCTGCTTGTACTGATGGAGGTTTTTGGCCATTCTGCAGACTGTGACCCACACTGTCTGCCTGACTCATGCTTTGACTCAGTGAACTGGTGAAAGTACACATTAGAATCAGGTGTAAGCAGGACTTTGCACAATGTAATAAATTCAAAATCAACAAACCTTCTTGCAGTTTTCATGCTCTCATCTGCAGTACTGATGTCACTGGTCCGGTCAGTCAGTTTACATTCTTCTGGATTCCCTTTCTAAAACATGGAGGACAATATTGTGATAATGGTTCTTAAACTGTGGCATGGGGACCACTGGTGGTCTCAGGTAACCCTAGTTAAAGCATAAATCTGGGACTCTGTGGGGCCTAAAAACAATCAACCAATAGTAGACCCTGGGGGTAAGTCTATGATTGGTTGACTGAGGTAGAGTATTCTGGAATAAGGAAGTGCTCTGTCGTACACATTAGCTCTGGAGCTAACTAGTTGTACAATGACTAAAGTCATTCATTGTGGATTTATGTTATATTTAGAGATGCGATGTTAATTGCGATTAGCATTTATACTAACGGTGCTCTTTGGGTGCTAATAGTTACACTAATGGTACAGTTATATTGGCAAGTGACTCAGAAGTCCTTATTGTGTTCACGGCTGTTTTATTGTTGAGTGTAACATCGACAGACACTAGTTTCTAAATTGCTGCAAACAGCTTCTATTTTTAAGTCCTGGTATTGTGGCCATGTTTTAGTCTTGTTTGAGTGCTCATTTAAACCTGTTTAAGTCTTGATTTAGACCTGGATTAAACCTAACATAGTCATTATAATGTAACACATTTCTTCCTGCAATACCTCGGCCCATTTCATTCATATGTTTAGATCTGGGTCAGGCTCATTTGGTGTGGTTTATCGAAACATAAAACATCATCTTACAACATTTACCGCCAGTAGCTCTTGTTTGCGTTCCCAGTCGGCTAGGGAGCGGACAATGGTGTCTATGGGGGCCGAGCTGGAGGACGGGTCTCTGCTGGGGGAGAGGGGCGTCAGGGGGGCCACGGTCTCCTCCAGGATCTTTTGCTCCTGTTACAATACAAGTATGTGTTGTTAAGAATAATATAGTAAAACATTTAGTTAGTTTTCGGTCTGTTAGATTAGGGCTACCAAACACCATTACAATGTCCTACAGTTAAAACAGTTACTGGTGAATTTCAACCGACAACATATTACTAGGAAGTAACAATATTTGAGTACAACTGTTGTCTACCCTATCCACCTTGGTTCATTTATCATTAATAGAATGTTTTCTTGCATCCTAGGTGCTGATGTGTTGCCATTTTATCATAGTAAATAGATTCTCCAGAGAACCTCAATGAAACGTTGCAGTATCTGTTGAATACATTGCAGTGTTCACCTCCTGATGGTACTTGCGCTCCTCCTCTGCCACCTCCCGCTGGGCTCTCTCCCACTCCTGCTTCAGCTTCTCCTGTTCACGATGATACTTCTCCTGTTACCATGGCAACAGACACACCACATACAGCACAAAACCTCAAACTGTGTGCAACTGTGCAAGTAAACAGTAAACATTTGATAGATTGATACAGCTTACACTGTACTAGGATTATGTCCATAATATTGCCACATGTTACATTATATGCTTGTTTATTGCTATACAGTGAAGAAAACAAGTATTTGAACACCTTGCTATTTTGCTATTTCTCCCACTTAGAAGTCATGAAGGGGTCTGAAATTTTCATCGTAGGTGCATGTCCACTGTGAGAGAGA
>JAVQKC010072290.1:0-10750 GCA_036025475.1 Philypnodon macrostomus | reverse complement strand
TGTGGGTTAAGTGTCTTGCCCAGGGACACAACGACAGTATGCGCTCGGACGGGGGCTCGAACCACCAACCCTCTGGTTGAAGGGCGAGCGCCTACCCACTGCGCCACTGCCGCCCCTTTGATCAATGGAAATGAGCTGCCTTGGCAGAGGTCTGTGCTTGCCGAGTGCTTTCTAGTATTCTTATGTTTTTTCTGAATGTGGGATATAGATTTTTCTTTTTTTTTTCTTTTTTTTGCAAAAATGGCTTTTATTTCACAAAAACATGCCTAATCAACTGTTTTAAACCCGTGATGATCTTTTGAAAAAACAAGCATGATTTTAAAATTGGTCACACATCATTTTCAGTGTGAAATAAACAATCTGAAGACATCTTGGTTGGACTGAGCAGCAACATCCAGGGGGTCCAGCAGACCTCGTTCTGACCCCGGATCTGCATGTGGGTCTGTAATTTTCATCTGGGGGCAATCTGTGCAACAATTGTCATTCTCCGAAACATATCTTTGAACTTACTTTTGCTCCAAAGTGATACTAGAAAATCTACAGGACAGGATTGACAGTCTTTGGTTTTGCCATGTGTTTTTGTAGAGCGTCTGACAAAAGTCGAGGAAGCTCTTACTCGTCACTGAGGCCTTAAATGTGGGCAGAAAATCATCCGCTCGTTGCGTGAGATCCAGCCGTTGTGCACTGTAGTCGGTGACAGCACTCATCAGTACGGCATTAATTAAGGATAAATACAAAGCATAAACAATAAACACGTGACCACAAAAACCACAACTACCTCCTTCACCCATCCAAATCTAGCCAAAGAAAGTAAATACATTAATCCTTTCAAGATTGGTCTTCTCTCAACCAGCCAGAGAGCCCCCTATACAGACTTAACTGAAATGCATTATTCAACAAATAGGAGCGTAAGGATGTCATTCATTGGAATCAAGCTAACCAGAATTAGATTGTGTTTCACATTGCAGCTTGGCAGGATTTGAGCGCAGATGTGCAACTTGGCGTATCAGGTCTTTTCTAAAATAACCTGTGTTCTAATGCTGTGGGTCTGGGTCAGAGCCGTTTTTCGGATCTGATTTGGTCGTGTTTATGGAGGTTGTGGTGGAACAGGAGTGTGTGCGTGCAGAGGGGGGAGGGTTGAGGGGACAGCTGTAACGGAATCAGTTCATAAGTGAAATACCACTCCCTGTACAATAGCCATGCCACAAACCAGAGCTGTGGTGCAAATGTTTTTCCAACATGGCATGGATCTACCCCTGCATACTGAAATTAAAAATGCATTTTTCACTCTTTTTTTTTAACTAGAAACCAAAGAAAGGCAAGATGGGTACTCTTTGTGATTGGGATCTAAGATGCATTTTGAGGTTAGCATTTTCATTCATTTGAAACTCCAAAAGAATGTTTGCAGCTTAAGTGGATGGTCACATGTCCACTGCTGTTACACCTTTTCAGTTGGGAGATGAGTTTACCAAGACAGGTTTCTAAATAGCCCTGTCAAGGAAGACAGTCTATTGAAGCTCACACAAAGGCTGCTAAAGTGAATTCGTTCTACACAGTTTCACATGCTGAGCACCATTTCGCATCTCCCTGAAAAGTTAGGTTTCAATAGCTTTCATCCTGAGTTTTAAGAAACGGCCTTATTGAGAAGGCCAAGGGGATGGACTACATTCCAGAGGCCTGCTGGGAGAAAACAAGATGGCCGTGTGTGACATGTGGCTTTGTTGGCGGTGGAAGAGATGTCTCTCATGGCCGTCAGGATGTCAGAAGTGGTTACTTCTAATCGCTGCTGATAGGCATAGTGAGCCCGGGCACAACCGCAGGGCCTCGTGATCCAAATCACAACTGCTCACAAAAACGCACCATGACCACACATTGACAGATTAACATTCCGCATGTTTAACTCATATCTCAGGAGCTGTGAACGAGCTATGAAAGAGCAGTGGCCAAACCCTTCCTCCAGATTCCTCATCACATTGTTTCTGGCATCCCTCGAGATGTGAACCTGGGGAAACCGTTCCATTGGAATGTCTAAAAAGGAATTCATGTGTATGGCCGCTTGACCTAAGTCACCACTTAGTGTCAGCACAACGAACCTACTCAATCATTAACAACTGGACCATGGTGACCGCTCACTATAGAATGGCTGGTGTGACCCTGGTCCCATGACTGGCATGGCCACTTCCAAACACGGCTGGGAAATCCTGGGTCCTGAGACCTTCCATCAGCCATGACTTTCCTGGTGCAAAGACGGAAGCTTGAGAGGAGTTTGGTTTAAGTCGGCATGTGCCACAGAGTGATGGCTGTTCAAAGGTTTTAATCAAAAACATGTTTTAAACATTGCACTAACTAGTTCCTAAAGAACCTGTACTTTGTGGTGGGTTGGACACTTACGAGACTTGTCAATTTAATGGAAACACTGTATTGATAACATTAGATTCAAGAAATCAGTTAAGTGTTTAGTACAAAAAGCTTTTTCCAGTAAGGGTAAATTCAAAATAGAATATCTTTTTTGACAAAATAAGAAATTAACTGAATACGTATCTAAAGTTCTGCACGTCTTAAACATCTCAAGGCCATCTTTACCACTCTGACCACACATAGTTCTCTATAGCTGCTCTGGCACAGGACCATATGCACTGCCATATCATTGGTTCACGTCATACATCTCCCACTGTCCTCCCCTCAAATCCACATGGTCTTTATGTGGATTGGGAGTTGATAGTGGGTTAGTAGCACTGCACCTGTTTATGCAAAGCCAAGAAAATGTCAGAGCTACTGTGGTGGATGATGCCTTGCCTCTTCCAGTCAGCGCAAGTGTCTGTGATGCCTGAAACATCTCATTGCTTGGCCAAAATTGCAGAGCAGCGTTTTCTTCTCCCCACACAAAAACACGCCACGTTGGTTTCATTTGATATCTGATCACAGATTATATTCCCTCATCATAATTAGGAAATATCTCTTTGAGAGACATTTTGTGCCAGCAACATTATATTATGGTTACAAGAAACCATCCGTGCACCAGTGCTGAAAAATCCATTCTGTAAAAGAAAAATGGTTAGTAAATGTTTGCTCTTATCGGGGGATTTTTTAATGCACCCAAATCAGTTTAACCAATTCTTGCCTGTGACCAAGACATCAAATAACTCACATGCAACATATCTGAAACTCAATGTATGCAGGCAACCACAACAGCCCATAGAAAAAGCCCCTCACAAGCAGGTTTTAAATGAGACCATATAATGACAACACCACCCAGAAACAGCTGAGTGATGGGATATGGCAGTGAGAATGCATGGGGTCCTTTTCACGACTGGGGAGGGAAGGGCCACAAGTGAAAGGGTCTGCCACTGGGGAGAATGGAGCCTCTCATGGGCCATTGTGCATAAAAACCCCAGCCTCTGGACATGTCTATCCAGAACTCCCCCTGACCCACTCACAATCTACATGCCTGTCACCCACAGGGCATATTTAGGATTTTTTTCTTTGTTTGTCTTTATTATATCTATATTTATTATGTCTCTGATTTTATCTAAATCACACTGACTTCCAGGAACCTGTTGTGGAGCCTATATAATTAACTAAAACGATTTCCCTGTGTCAAAAACACAAGGGTGTTCATAAGTAGAGACCCCTTTCAAAGTTTGCAAACGGAAAGTTCTAAATTCCGGAATGGTGGCAACTGGAGGCAAGACCATAATACATTTTCAATGGAGAAATTTGCATTAGGCACAAAATATTGCAAATGAAGTTGGTTTTGACAAATGTTAACCACTCTGCTACATGTAGGTGATGTCAGAGCCTGGTTAGGAAACATTAGCGAATGTACCTCACTATATTATATTTATTTAATGTACAGTTAGACTTTTGGCTGAAGGCAAAACTCTTGATTTTTAGGTTTTACTGGACAAGTCCTCACATAAATGTCGATGGCCACAATAGTTTTTTCATTGTATGCTCAGAATTATGCATTAGTGGCAGAGTAGTTGAGATGATTACCACCATTAGCTACTACACAATAATAGTTAAATGTGTGTCTTATTGCCGTACAGTTTCTATTGTTAATTGTCTTTATTTTTAATTTGTCTACTACATATGTTCTACTTGTATGTTGTACTAACACTTAAACAATACATGTGGTTTATCCAATGTGATTGTGATGTCCATATCAAATCAAGTCCCCTTACTTTCTTCTGGGGTTTGCTCGGTTTGAAGAACACTGCTTCTAATCCTGCATTCATCTTCACATAGCCTCACAGCCTGATGATATTTGAGTCTTGCCATGCGCTCACTCTGCGGCTCCCCAACCCTCCAATCGCAGTGGTACTAAGTGTTGAACTTGCAGATTGTTTTTCTTATGCATTTAGCCTGTAATCTACGAGATTTATGTGTGACCCCATCCCTGTTATTAACCGACTTCCTAATAACTCACCTCATACATTTATAACATTTACTATCCTCACATATCACGACATAAAGAGGGCCCATTGAGATGTCAACTTTATACTGTAAACACTGCAGGTTACCATGGTTACAGTCATCACTCATGCCCTTCTCAAACCCACTACGCTTCAAGCTGTTAGTGTTTTATTCTCCTGCCAGATTCAAAGATGTCTCTGAGGTAAACTTCAAAAAAGACCAAAGCTGCAGAAATTTGGCCACAAGTCTCAGTTTGTTTAGCTGTGAAGTTCCTTAGCCATGTAATAAAAATGTATGCAGAATTGATTTGGTCAGTGATGCACACACATAGTAGCTGTATATGCCCCATTAAGGACCACTATCCAGCTTTAAAAGTAAAAAAATCAAACTCACAAAGCCACAAGGTTAAACCCAAAGTATAAACTAGGGCTACATCAGATCTCATCCAGGTCTAATCTTGGTTGAAATCTAATATGATATGATTCCCAAAATGTGGAACTAGAATGACTTTGGAATGACTTGACACTTGAACCTCATTATTACAAAATACAGAACTTCAATTCAGCTGGGACCCCAGGAAGAATCATCCCATCCCATCTGAGGCAGTATTTGGGGTCAGCTTACTGGCCATGGCACAAGTGTCTGGTCGAAGTCACTGGTCAAAGGCACCACGCCCCACCGACAACCACTGTCTGACAGCTGCAGCTTCACCAACCGGCCTGTGCGCCAATTACAAGCTAAAACATGAACTGACATCACTCAGATCTGATGTGGGACTAAACCAGGTGACGATATATAAGCCAAGGCCTGTCCCAATGGTAATAGTGATTCTGTCAAAATCTTGGATCCAGATGGTGATCCATATTCACACCAAAAATAACATTACTTTCGACTCACCCTGTAGTGGGCACTTTTTTATGTCCCGCGTGATGAGCATGTAACTGTGCCAGTGGCTTGAGTTAAAAAAGGCTTTTTTACTGCCCTGTCAGACCTAATAGCAGCACTTCTAAATGAGGGCTAATGCGTTTATGTATTTGTGGATTACATTTTATAGCAATTCAGCTCAATAAAACAGAGAAATGTAAGGGCAGACATTTTCTTTGGACGGACAATATACAAGTCCATTTGTGGAAGCCATGACCCTCAAAATTAGAAACATATTAGTTTTTCCCTTTGCTTTCTGTCCAAAGCCGATTAATTGATAGAACATATCCGAATTCTGGTGAGCTGATCCTGACGTGAACCCAAAGCCAAACAGTGATTTGAATATATTAATGTCATTACTGGTATGACTGTAATAAAATAATAACTCAGGATTTATTTTGCTATTTCAAAACAAACAAACACTTTTATGGTTCTGTTATGGGCTCGTAAATATGGTCTGCTTTGTTTACAGAATTCAAAGCTTGGTGCCTAATTACCACCATATAATGAGATGACTCTACTCATGCCTTTTTGTGCATAGGGATCCTTTGAGCTCTTTCTCCTGTTAGGGATCATAGGCTGTTGGTGCTTAACTATGGGCCTTAGGTGGGGTATACCCTTGACCCTCTTCTTCTTACTTTGAGCTTTGAGTTTATTACAACCTAGCCTGAACCTAATCAGAACTAACCAGTCACCAGTGCAGATTTTCAGATAAAATCATCTGAATCCTCCCAGCTGAGGCACAGTGTGGTATTAGGAGAAGCTGAGGCGCTTCTTCGAGGACTGTCAGGACCAGAGCTTTTTCTTTAAACAAAGACATGTGTTACCAAAGGGATGTCAGCCTGGCCACTTCCCAGAACTGTGTAACTCTATCTCCCACATTCTCATCCGCAGTGGGACTTCTGAGGAAGAAAGGGTTAAGTGTGTTGATCAAAGGCTCACGGAGGACCTTCCTAGATCCTCATTTTGACCCTACTGCATCCATCAGCCATTAGGATGTCAGGACTGTGGAGCAGGGCCCAGTTGGAGCGCTGTAAAAATAATCTATTTACAATTGCATTAAATTTGTTTGTATAGAAAGTATTGTAGCTTTAAAACATTAACTGATAAGCTACTTTACTAATTTATGGTGTGGTAGGGCCACGGCGGTGGTGCAGTGGGTAAATGCTCGCCCTTCAACCGGAGGGTCGGTGGTTCGAGTCCCCGCCCGTGCACACGCTGTCAGGCCTTCCTGTGGACCCACCACCCGCGGGAGGTACCATAAAGGGCTGGTGCAATGTGGATCGGGTGGTGGTCGAAGGCGGGAGTTCCCTGCTTAGACTGCTGCCTCTGCGACCCGGTTTCAGACAAGCGGAAGAAAATGGATGGATGGATGGTGTGGTAGGTATCATCCTTTGAAAGGGGGCATGAATTTCAGCTGTTTTAATCCTGCTTTTCTCCCAGTTTAGACCAAATGTAGACATTATTTACTCGGTGTAGGTCTGGTTTTGACATGGTTTAGACCTTGTGCTCATTTTAAGCCAATCCAATACAATTGTACATGGAAAGTCAAAAATCTTCTGAGGTGGTATTGTTCTGGATCATTTTAATTAGGGTTAACTTGTCAAATTTTGTGGATGGAACATGGGGAACTGTCAAGAGGAGAGGGAAAAACCGAGAGCAGGGCTGGTGGATTAAAGACCCAACCAGCCTTTAACTTGTCCCAAACCACAAGAAGCTGGTGTCCAATGGCCTACATTCTCAAGAGGCATGTAAACTATAAAAAAAAAGTCAAACTTCCAGTCCCTACCTTAAAAAAAGTCTTGAAAATACTTTTGTTTCGACTTTCAAACGACTTACTTAGAGAATCATTTTGACTGAGTAAGCAGAGGTGACATTGCTAAGTATCATTAAAACAATTATCTTCCCATTTTTTTCAAGTTTGACCTATTTTTACAGTGCACGCAAATATACAAGCGTCAGGGCATCCAGCTCGTCTGATGTTGCTTTCCATGTGGTGTGCTGGGCTGACAGACTCACTTAGCTGTCAACTCTCAGAAACAGGAGATGGACAAGTTCAGTTGTGTTAAGCAAACTTGGTCACTGGGCCGCTCATCATTTACTGCCACACACACTCAAAATCAACAGTTTTCCTGGTTTGACACCACTACAATTTTAAATATAGTTGAATGATTGCTTTAAACAACAGGGCTCAGTGTTCAGACATGGCTAAATCAGCGTTTGAGAAGTTTACATGTTCTTCCACCCATTTCCATGGAAAAGCGTGGAACTTTCCGTGCATTTGACCCATAACGTGGAACCCCCCTCACCCCTGCCATGTCTCTTTCCAACAGACGAAACAGACAAGATCATACGTGGCATTAAGTGTGCGATGTTTTTTGAGCATTATGTTTCAAATGTTGGCTTACAGTTTCACCCAAAGCAGGCCTAAATAATACCCAATAAATCGAGTTGAGATTGCTGGCAGATAAAATTGGATATTGTCCCAGTATTTTTTTCTAATGGTGAGATTTTGTTGTCTCAGCTGTGTGGTAGTGCCATGTTTTATCTTAATGCTTCATTTTCACTATGACCAGTGGGTTTATGGATATAGCTTTTCACAAAGTTTCACTGAAATGACATGGCATATTGTATTAAAATAATCCTTCCCCTGAGAATGATAATTATCTCCTTCCAGTCCATTTGTGTTGGTGTGGTGGGGGTGAGGGGTGCTAAGTGCTAAGAAAAGAAGAGCTCTGAAGGGACCCTTGGTGTTAGCCTTTAGAGTCTGCTTTTAGAACCCCAACCTCACTAAATCAAAACATAACGTGTAGAGAAAAATAACCTCAAGGAGAAGTCGTGGCCAGGTCTGACCACTGGACATTAGGCAGCACAAAAGCACGTGTGGGATGTCTTTTCAGTGCCCGTGCATAGAAATGTAGTTCCCATAGGCAAATGAGAAAGGAAAGGAATTTATTGTCAATGTAAAAATAACAGGTTTCGAGACTGGTTCTGAACCTGGCATAAAACGTATGCTACATTAATGAGGAGTGGGGGGTTCTAAACATGAGCAAATTGGCATCTGCCATCTAAAAAGGCCTATGCCGTTACCAGGCAAGCTTGTGAATATAGGCCGATACCAATATATCAGAGCATCACTAACAAAACTCACTGTGATGCACCCATGTGAAGTGGAATGAAGACATGGGCTGAGACTTAATAGTGCATCCATTCCATCAGAAGAAAAATATACTTCAGTTCTAATAATATACTTTCAATTTCTTATGACACATATCTCTTGAAGTGGAATGCAGACATGGGTTGAGGCCTATAGCAGACAGACAGAACATACGGTGTATGGACATAGACACAACCCATTCCTCAGACGATTGGGGCTGTCCTTCTGGAGCTGTGAGGCCGGAGGGCGTCACCACACAACCATTAACCTCAGCCGTATTTTATACTGAGCTCTTTGCTCCAGTCCAACATAAACAGGTGTTCATGCCAAACTGGGTCCCCAGGCTAATATCTTGTCTGCTTATATATGTATGGTCTCTGCACTTACAGGGCTATCAGTAAATCAGATATTACTTAACACGTATGAAATGTGTGATAAGAGGTGGATAGTAAGCACTACATGATCACCACAGAAAATCGACTGTCAGATGTGGGTATGGTTGTTAAAATAGTGATGCTTATAATTTACACCAATAGCCGCTGCTTGAGCTCAAAAAGAAAATCATCTTCATCATGCCAGTGGATTTAGACCTATATGCCCAAGACAAACGTATTGAACTGAATTGTGGTTGTTGGTGCCATATTGTGGACTGTTGCGTACTTCTGAAAAAAGGCTAAAAATGTATCTTCATAGTTCTGCATAGCTCTGACCCATCACACTACTGCTTTTTATTGCAACGCAGCACTTGAAGGTGAAGGTTTAGGTACCACTCTGTGCATTTGTCAAAAACTCTCCTATGTGTACACCCTCAGCTCAAATAATGCACAGCTATAAGCTGAAGTTCACAAAAGAGTGAATCTTTCTCAGTTTTATTGTATTCTCAGTGAAGTCTGTGCAGCTCCTCGGTGCAGGTAGTGCTCAAGTCCTCGGTCTGGGGTCTTGATGATCCCCACTTTGCTCTGTGGTCTATGATGTCACAGTGGGCTCTGCCTTTGAATGGCCATGTGTTCCTCAACCACTAATATCAAACAGATGAAGAGAAACCTCCAAATGATGGTGTTTCATGAAGACAAGAAGTCAAAACAAAATTAATCGAACACACAAAAACACCAACTGAGCTCTGGCAGAGGAGAAGAAAGCCTACGTTTGTAATTGCTGCAGGATGTGTTAAGGCAGCTTTAACATATATTGTGTGCCTTTGTTTTGAATTCAAATATTGGGTCAATAGGGGTTAGTTAAATCATATTTCTAAGTCAGCACTTACATTACTTGTAACACATCTCCACGTGTTAGAATAACAAACAGGACCCGTGGGATCATCAAACATCCTTTTTCTCAGCTATATAATTGAGGAGCAAATTCTGGAAAACAACCATATTTCTGCTTAGTCCTGGTTTGAACCTGATTTAGCCCTGGTTTAGCCCAGGTTTCGTTAGTCTTTTTGGTAAAGCAGCATTATAGAGGACATGATGGTGTTCATTCTCAGACAAGTGTGACTTCTGTAACTTCAGAAAAGCAGTTTTAATAATAAGGAGTTGTTGTGATGTTGCCCCTGCTCCACAGAATCACAGTGAACTAACTTTTATAAACTTCTCATCTTCATCTTTCACTAGGCCAACTGTTCTCAGACAAGATGGAAATCACCAAATGCATATATGCACATTCTTGCTCCTCTCCAGGCCTAGTGTTTTTCTTTGCTCTGTTTGAATGAAAATTGGCAAATTCCAGGCTCCTTCACGTCTTTTTTGGCACAGTGGCTGATAGTAAGCACTTCCCTGGTTTTCCAAAACAGCCCCTGACTTCCCTCTGAACTCAGGATCAGATTTGGACATTTACATAAAGTGGATATACTGTCTTATGAACTGGTTCAGTGTTATTGTTACAAAAATCTTCCCAGGCCATTTTGTATGAATCAGATTTATTGCGTTGTTGTGGATTCGTAAGTTATTTTCTGCAGAGCTTAATATAATTAGACGTAATCTGAGCTAATGTTACTTATTTTCAAACTAACCTCTTGCCACTTGAACTGCCACTTGCTAGTATCTATCTTCAAACTATCTCCTAGACAAACTGCATGTACATATCCTATAGTCCATCAAAGTCTTAAATGCTCTATCTAGCACCAACAGCCATGTCATTTAAAGGAGACATATTATGACATATCATGCTTGTATTCTTCATTTCCTTGTGGTCTAAATAGACTGTTAATATCGTTCCTGGGTCTGAATTCCTCATAATCTAAGTTCTACAGGC
>JAVQKC010072284.1:0-50996 GCA_036025475.1 Philypnodon macrostomus | reverse complement strand
GTACCGTTGAGACCAACAGGAAAATTCAACTGCAGTAGCCACTGTTCAACCCAAAGAGGGCAGCACCAAGACGGTTTTAGACCAAAGTTTGCCAAATATAACAAGTTTACATGAAAATTTCAAAAATTGCACAGTAACAAGAAAACAGCACCAGTAGAGACCCATTTAGACAGCAAAAAAAAGTGTTTTGGGGTTTAGTTACTCTTTAAGAAACAGAGGTGTAATATTTAATGTCAACTAACAATCAATAAGTGAACGATAACACACATGCATATAGACGAAAAAGCATTTATATAACAATTATCCACTAGTAATAGACACATAGACACAACTGGAATAAAATACATTTCCTGCCCATTCATAAGACTTCATGAACAATTCTTCTTGGTCTGTTTGAAGTGTATTTCTTTTTTAATGAATGGCAGTGCACTGGCCAAT
This sequence comes from Philypnodon macrostomus, assembly GCA_036025475.1. NCBI lineage: Eukaryota > Metazoa > Chordata > Actinopteri > Gobiiformes > Eleotridae > Philypnodon > Philypnodon macrostomus. The sequence continues at coordinate 50,558 of JAVQKC010072284.1, read as the reverse complement.
TGTAAGCCTGGCGTTATTGTTAATAAGGAAATATAATAAAATGGTCTCTGAGAAGATTCAAATTGGAAATGTCTATAATTTTGCATACAATTATTCTAATGCACAAGAAAGAGGGGATATAGGAGACTCTATAGGAGTTTCCTTTTCCTGAGGGATGGAAAACTTGCTATATAAAAAAAATACTATATAAAGACAACTTACTATATAAAGAAAACTTGCTATATAAAAAACTCACTATATAAAGAAAACTTACTTTATAAAGAAAACTTGCTATATAAAAAAACTTACTATATAAAGAACACTTACTATTTAAAGAAAACCTACTATATTAAAAATTACTATATAAAAAACTTACTATATAAAGAAAACTTACTATATAAAAACTTACTATATAACGAAAACTTACTATATAAAAAAGTTACTATATAAAGAAAACTTGCTATATAAAAAAAATACTATATAAAGAAAACTTACTATATGAAGAAATATAATAATAAAGAATATGGAAACATTTCTTACCAGCCATTGTTGAAATGCCTAGAATCACTCCAATGGATAACTCAATCTGTGTGCCCTGTAAAACACATCATGTTCTTGTTTCTGAAGGGCACTTTACCGAAATAGATATGATTTTATTTTGAAGACAAAATATAATTATATTAATTACAATAGTACAAATGCACAGATATCAAGTAGATTACTCAAAGAGACTTACAGCAACAATCATGATGCAGTTGTCCAGGAATCCAAATCCAACGAACGGGAGAGCATTGTGCAGGAGAACTGACAAAATACAAACTAGGTCAGAAGTTGTTTGAGGCTAAATATCAGGAACAACTACACTTTTACTGTTAACATTTTGGAGGAAGCTACAAACAATTCAACAACGCTCATAAAACCATATTTGTTAATGTCAGCTACATCCTCAGTACTTCTCAAGCCAAGGTTTCAAACTGTTTGCTTGGAGCGCAGTTATTTTTGCAAAAGCCCTTGTTGGCAAAATCTTTTATAGCTTCAAACTTCAAGCACACACAGCTTCTCCTGACAATAGGCATTTGCTCTGATGCCACATGGGGAATACACTTGGCTTTGAGTGCTGTGAGAAGCAGAGATACAAGCGCACTCTGGTGTTGTGCTGAAGCGATATACACTTGAGCTGATAAAACAAACTCCAAAGAGACGGATGATTAGAGCAGGACAAAACATAAGCATTTAGTCCATGAAGCTACTGGTGTCAAGTGAAGCTAGGCTACATGATTAAAAAGACCCATTTCTGCTCAAAAAATAAACATTCAAGACAAGAGGCACATTTTATATCACATGATGCTGTGGTGAATCAGACAGACCTTGACTTTGTTCACAGAGTGCTCTAATTTTATAAGTGTTTCTTCATGTTGTCTTCTTAGTATATGCATGCTGAGTATACCACATTTTATCTGACATGTAACAGCATTTCTGTTGTGGGTAATGTGGTCTCACTTGTTGACAGATTGAAGAGAAAGAAACATGCTGTGATGGTACATGTGATGCATATTCAAATAAATATTGATTAAACCTGATTAGACAGGGTATGTTTACTCTGGGGACACCTGACCTTGATAACAACCATAGAGCAAGTCATTACCTGCTCTACAATGTAAATGAAGACTGCCTTTTAATTAACCTTGCAGTTTGATTGAATGCATTATTATATAATCACAACACCATAATTGCTATGAAAATGTGTCTTCAGTTATGACCAAGTATGTGCAAATGTTTTAGGCATGTGTTGGCAAATATTTAGTTGGTATGTCTGCCTGGTTTAGCGTGCCAAATATGAGAGAGGTGAGAACTCACTGATGAAATAGTGGGAAATGGGGACCTGTGCTATAAAAATGTATAGATACTTTGGACTGCATTTCATCTGAAGGCTTGCATTTTGTACATAAATACATTCCTTCCATATTTGAATAGCATATCTTAAAGCCTCCCTAAAACATAATGCTGTTATACTGGATATAAGTATCTTACCATAACGTAACTGTGCAGTCGTAGGTGGAGCAACTTCCATCTGCCCTGGAGGGATGAAAAAAAAACACAGGTTAAACATGTCCTTGTAAATGCAGCTAGACACCTCTCAACAGGCCACGGCCAGCTGGAGCTTAGAGACTCTGGGGGGGAGAGAGAGAGAGAGAGAGAGAGAGAGAGAGAGAGAGAGAGAGAGAGAGAGAGAGAGGAGAGAGAGAGGAGAGAGAACGAGCGAGAGAGAACGAGCGAGAGAGAACGACCGAGAGCGAAAGAACGAGAGCGAAAGAACGAGAGATAGAGGAGAGACAGAGAGAGAGAAAGAGCGAGAGAGAAAGAGTGAGAGAGAAAGTGCGAGAGAGAAAGAGCGAGAGCAAAAGAGCGAGAGCAAAAGAGCGAGAGCGAAAGAGCGAGAGCGAAAGAGCGAGAGAGCGAGAGAGAGAGAGAGAGCGCAGAGGAGCAAATGGCTTTCCTCCATCCCTGAGTGTATCATAGATGAGGGCAAAGGCCAAGTCTGAAAATGGTAATGCGCTTGCCCATAAGCCTCAGAGGTGCACACTGAACAGTTATACTAATTAGAGAAGCTGAAATATGAACCTTTCCAACTTTGAGACCAAGAACTTATAGGCCAACAAGTTGGACAGATATAGGCTTAAAAGACAAAAAAAACATTAAATGGCAAAGCTTCCTGTGCGGTAAATTGGATTTCGGAGGTGCAAGTAATGAAGTCTGCACTATAAACTGTAGGTAGTATTGCCTTTCTCTTTGCTGGACAAATCAGGTTGGAATAAAGGCTATAAAAAACCCTGGAGACATGTGTAGACACACCACTCCCAAAAGTATGTCTATAGAGCTTTGTGGAAGTCCAATTTCTGCTGAGGAGCTAAAGCAAATGTGAGTAAATGTCAGCCTACTGATTATAAGTGTTTACTCTGCATAATCTGGCATTTATGAAAAGTGGAAATAAATAACTACCATCACAAGATTTGAAGGTTATATTTTGTCTAGTATTGTTTTGGATGTTGGTCTTTGTTGGTCTTTACCATTTTGTGATGTTGTGGCCTACAGTGTACAATAAAGATAGGTCTAAAGATACTAACTCCAGACACCAGGGGTCAGCAAATCTAATACATATTATTTCTTGTTTGTTCATAAACATTGTGTGATCTTTATGGCTTATTTTCCAGCAGCGGTTTTTTTCCTTCATCTTTTTACTATTGCAAGATATGACCCACACCTTGGTGGGCGCCTGAGCTGTCAGAGTGCCTCTATTTCTATTTTTCTCCCATCTCTCTTCCTGTTACCCTTCCATCTGATGGTGTCATATTACCAGTTTCTAGGCTTTGTCCAGTCTGGTCTCAAGTTTCTGATGCAGCTTTGCCAGTTGCTTGTGCTTTCAAAGAAATATCTGTTGATTTTGTACTAACCCATTATATATTTCAAATCTTCTACGTGGTCTATACTTTCACAGTTTGTAAAGTGTTCTTACCAATCATGTATCAAGAGAGATATAATGAGCAGAAATAAATAGCTAGCACATCAGATGCTCAACTGGGAGTAGTTCTAACTTTTAATTGGAATCTTCTAATGATCATCCTGAGCTCGTTACAAAAGCACTACTCAGCGGCTACATCAAACACAGAGAGATGTATCACTGGAAATATGATAAACAAACACATGATTCATGTGTGGAATGGGATCATTTCAGACAAATAATATAACTGAGTAAACACAAATTTGAAAGTGAGCTTCTTCTTTCCAAATCTGTCAAAAGACTGCAACAGTGATAAAGCATCTGAAAAACTGATGTGAAGTTGGGCTGGGAAATGATGAATTTATATTTTTAAATGCATACTATGTTTAACTTCTTTGTGTGTTCAGTGGTCAGGCATTTATACAAATTTAAATGCTTAATTTTTTAATAAAAATCCAAAATGCATTACAGTTGTGGTCTTATCAAACAAATGCAATACAAAACATAGTTAAATAAAGTATATTGTTGCATATTGAAAGAGGTAGTTCTTAAATAAAAAGTGGCAAAAAGTACATTTATTATTAAAACTCAGTATCTTCGCATATAAAAATGTGAAGCAATGAAACCCTCAGATCCCAAAATGGTGCCAAATCTCCCATTATTTGCAGAAAAGGGGCCACAAGAAAATGCAGCAGAGTCACCGGCTCATCAGTGGGAGGCTTCATCCTGGTCTTTTATTAGATGTATGATAGCTGACATGACCACTGCCCACAGACCTGCTCTATTATCACGTATTGATTGCCTTGGTTTTAAAACCCCTCTGAGCCTATGCACCTGAAAAACAGGACTGAAACAGACGGGAGTGGTGAAAAGGTGTAATGGGCTGAGATAAGTGGCCAACCAGGAGCGATAATTAAAGCCTTGTTCACACTGATTCTGATCTAGTCTCCTTTTACTGCACAGTCACCAAAAATCCTCACCACCCAACAAAGTAACAATTACAGGTAACAAAGATAGGACGGTTAATCTAAGATTATTTTTATTGGTTATTTTTAGCCTTGTTTATAGCTAAACAATGTATAACCATATTCACCAGTATGTCTTTATCTTAGGGGCTTTATGGTCTGTTCTGTTTACAAACCAAATTTTATGGGGCAAATCGTTTACAGGTTTGTGAGAACCATGACTCAGCAGTCGACTGTAAAATTCTGTTGTTTTGTGGCATAGGTTACATTTTGACAATCTATTTACCATATGACCATTCTAGCATAGTATTTATTTTGTTATTGTTTATCTGCATTTGTATTGCATGACCATAAACTACCAAACATACATGATCCAATCCAGCAGGTCTCTTACACTCAGAGACAGTTACAACCCCCAAGCTGTCAGACTACTGAACTCTTGATAATGATCCCAGTAATACTGAACTCTCAAAAATACTGCACTAAATCACTTTACTTAATATGTTCTGCTGCTGCACTATATGTATTTTGTATGTCACTACCTCACTGTCAACGCTACTTACTACATGTGCAATACTATATCATGTGTGTATCATGTGTCAAGTAATTTTACCACCTGTGAAATACTCTACTTACACCTTATTTAATCCCACCTTGTACTTTTATCGTACTTATTTTTTTATTATATATTTATTATATTGTTTACTTATTTCTTTTTTGAAAACACTTATTCTTACCATGTACTATTATTGCATGCTACTAGTAGTTCCTGATCTTAGCGAGTCTAACGGTTCTTCCGATCCAAAGCATTTCATTGCATTTTTAATCTTAAAAGTTAAAGTTGAAGATTTAGTAGCAAATACTGCTGCTAGCTTTATCCTGTTTCAAGCATTTTAACATTAGCTTAAAACATTCCTTTATTAATGTGTTTTGTCTAACCCCTGTCCACAATTCAATGTTGTGCCTTGTCTGAACAAAAACAGATTATCAATTAATATTCCACTTTTATTTTATGTGAAGCAAAAATAATTCTGTGAAGACTGCCTCAAGACTGTCATGTTCTTTACATTCAGATTGTGTAATGTTTTTCACATTTATATTGCTAGACTGTGGACTAGTTTAGTACCATCTTGTTTATTTGCCCAGTATTTCAGTTCCTTCTCTTGGAGCCTGTGAGGTCTAACACCAAACATTCACAAATCCCCCTAAGGACGGTATTGATTTGTTGAGCCACACTCGTTTTCCAAGTTCCAATGTGGTTTTGTGACCTGTGCCGATGCATTGATGTGCCTCCATTGGACACATGTATTGGGCACCGTGCCCATTAAAAATGTCAGTGGACGCTTGCATATGAGGCTATACATGTGCAAAAGAGATCAATAAAACAGGACAAAGTGGAAACCCCACAGCCATAAACCAACACCTTTATTTGTTGTTGTGTGATTTATGAGACGGGACATAGGGCATCAATGGGCCGGGGGAATATAGGCCAGGCATCCAGTCAGACACAATTTCATTTCAGGGGTCACTACAGCGAATTCTCTGACCCCATCTAACACCACCATATTCTGCCTCTTTTCATGTACTCTTTCACTACATCTGTAATTCTCATTTTGGTCTTCCTCTAGACCACCTGTCTGGTCAGCTCTAAATTCAGTATCCTTCGACCAATATATATTCACTGTCCTTCCTCTGTACATGTCCAAACCATCTGGCCTCTCTGGTATTGTTTTGCCTAGTTTAGATTTATTTATGTTTTGGACCTAGACTATTTGACTTGTTTCACGATATATTGTTTTTGTTTTTAAGATAAATGACCTGCCAGAGGACTAAAAAAAAGTCCTTGAAATGGATTGTGAAAATTATATTCTATTATAGTATTCTGCTGAAAGATCAATTTACTTGAAAACAAAATTGAAACCAGTCAGAATTACTTGACAATTTTCTCTACCTATTCCAACCTGCTACACATAAATTACTATTCTATAAGAGAAAATATACTATATATAAAATGAATGGTGTATAGTCCCACAATAAGCTTTCTATTCTTTTCACACAGAACCTCTGAAACTTAAACTGTGTGTGTTTCCTGAGGCATATAATGAGCTATGTCAAAGAGGGCGAATGCATAAACTCAATTGATGATGGCTATACCTGTGAAAAGAGACTCCACAAAACATCTAGAAGTAAGTCTGGGGAGAATTTTTCAATACGGCAGCAAGATAAATGAGTAGACATATCTATTCCCCTAGAGCCAATTAGGAGGCAAGGAGAGCCGGAAACCAAATAGACCAGAAATGGACTGCAAATACTTGAAAATAACCCTATGAGAAGCAGTAAACCACAAGAATACCTTATTTGCATTATAAGAGCTTACAATGACGTACACCTTAAGCAAGACATTGTATTTCCTGTGAGATAAATTTTAGATGCTAGATAAACAGCCTAACAACCCTGGACAATATTGACACATTTATTTCTATGCAATTATATACTCCAATGATGGTGACAATGATTATACCACATACAAACCGCTCTCAGCTAACAAGTAATTGCAAAACTTCCACTCAACTGTACCCACACTGACACACTGACTCTAAACCCGGCACAAAGTTAATTGCAGTTAATTGGCTGTGCTCGGCTGGGAGATTTTCAGTTCATTATTGATCATCTTCTGAATGAAATTCCCCACACACCAGACACTAACAGGTGTCCCCACTTAGAAATCTAATTACACTGACTGCAGAGCCGCCATTTTTTACACCACCTCTTCTGTCTGGTGGTAAACATTTGGACTATTGTAACAGTCTATGCTCAATTTGGCGATTCTATTTCGTACACTGCATGTCGTCTGCAGCTGGAAGAGAACAGCAGCGGAGTAAATGGGGCGTAACAGTGACAGATCGTTTTGAATTGGAGGCAGTTAACATGAGCAAGTAGGAACAGTTTGCAAAAGTTTTGAAGACAAGCATTTTGTCATTTAGAGTCACCAGTTCTCCTAACGTGTATGCCTTTGGACGGTGGGAGGAAGCAGAGGACCCACAGTAACATGGGGAGGACATACAAACTCCACTAAGAAAGTGCCCGAAGATCAATCTCATAGCCTGCTACCCCAGAGTTGAACCTATGCTAACCTAATCTAACACCCATAGTAGTCCTTCATACTATCCTATGCTCAGTATGCACCAAGAAACAAGGAATGAATGTTGTAAGTATTCAAATGTACGTAGGTGCCGAGAACTGCAAAGTGTCCTTGGTTCTGCTAAAACAGCAGAACATAGGCAGGTAAATTCATTTTGTAGCAGGAATGCTCGATAGATATTATGATTGATTTGACTTTGGATTGTGATTCATTCATTCATTGCTTTAGAAGGTGCTGGAGCTGTGCAGTTAAGTCCTTTAACTACTGTGCACCCACATTTTTAATAAAGGAAATGTGAAATAACTAAATACATGAACTTGTTTATATTACAAAACTTGGATGGTGTGGCACTTGATAGATATTATTTATATGCTCTTTTCTGAAGCCCTGAGCACAAGTACCTTACTGTCGGTATGGAAAACCTCTAGGTGAGATAGGAAAAATCAGTAGGGGGCGTGAACAGAAGACATGATGCATTAAGTGAATAAAGACCATATTAATTATTGAGGTACCAATGTCCTATAACAAAATAAATATGATCTAAATCTGAAGACCTCAGGATGAAAAGGACACTGACTACAGGCTTGAATATCAAATACCTCCTGCTGTGGTTAATATAATTACAGGCTTCGGCAGCGGCTGCATTATTTAATTCACAACTTCTGTCTGGGCTTCATGAGAAACGGTGGTCCATATGAACAGGCCTAGTTCCTATTTCCTAAATTTTAATTGGTATTTTACTGCCAACTGGCACACAACCTGAACTACTTTATCTGTGCTCTCACTTAACAGGCTTGCAATTATTTTTATTAAACAATGCAAACAAATACGACTTTGCCCAATGGACCTACAATGAAGAAAGTATCCCAGACAAAGCATACCACATTCAATGAAGACATCCTTACTGACCACTTTATAAGTCCATTATCGATTGTTACACAAATAGCTAATTATTAGTCATTAGTCAGTCAAATAATGGCAGCAAATCAATCAGACCATGTCCAACACAACTCTTTGATGCTAAAAGAAAGCATGGTTGTTTATGCCAGAGAGGCTGGTCAAAGAATTTTCTAAACAATAATCTAATGGCACTTTTTGCACAAGAGACAGTACTCTCAAGCAATTATCTAATGAGCCGGTTCTGTGAGTGAAAATGCCTCGTTGATGCCAGCTTTTAGACATAAATGGCAGCACTCGTTCAAGATGATAGACTGGTTAAATAACCCTCATTTACAACCACGTTCTACAGACAACCAATCTTCAACTTCAAAACTTGAAGCTGACAGATACAGCGTCTACTTAACAAAGTGGCCAGTGAGTTTATATGAGTGTATATTTTAATCATGAAGTGGTTGGTGGAAATGAAATCTATCTGAGTGAAATTTCCAACAATAAACCACTAAAGTCTAAAATCCATTTGGCCTACACTGATTAGTTATTAATGTCTGCAGCTCCGGTTGGCAGCATAGTGCACTTCCCATACAGTCGGTGTGATGGATATGTTGGGTGTCAAGGCACACAGCCACTAAAAAAATCCACTGCCTGAGCTTGTAATTACCTCAAGTGTTGTAGATCAGCAAGGCTTACACTACATCAGCTTAGAGGCATGGGCTAGTTGTGAGGCCTGTGTTTTCACAAGATTGAAGGTAGCAACACTGACAACTTGATTAAAATGGTTGAATCATTACAGTACATTTCAATGCCCGCTGTCACTGAGCAGTAGTACGTGGTGAGACAGAATGAAGAAATGAAAGAGAAAATTAGCCACTTTATCAGGTAGCCCTTTGTACCGGCTCATGAGCTCAAATAATAGCTGCCATTCAGAATCAAATCAAGCCAATAGTCATGTGCATTGAATCAAGAGAACCCTGTTGAAGGTCCGACCAAGAATCAGATTGAAGGCGATTTTGAGACTGGTGATCTTCTAAGATTTTGAATTCTTCTGGTTTACAGAAACAATAACCAGTAAGTGACACGTCTGTGGGTGAAGATACCTTGTTGATGCCAGAGGTCAGAGACTCGCTTGAGATAAAATTAGCTCAGATAACTGTAACAACGGAAAACTAAATATGAAGCAGAAGAGAACGGGTGCAAAGTCTACCTAATAAAGTGGCCAGAGACTCTTTTTCATTTTTTTAATTAAACTTCTACAGTATTTCTGTTGTGGCATCCATTATCACAGCTCACTATAAATAGAAGAGAGAATATATTAAAAGTACAATGTACAGTATGTGTGAAAACGTAGAAGAGGTGTGAGTGATAATTGTGTGCTGCCTGTTGACTCTCGTGTCACAGAGGTCATCTTTCTTTCGGCGTCTGCAAAAACTCCTTCCATAGTGCACGCTCATTCTCTGAGGCATAAAGACTAATTGACCCCTATCTCATCTCCCTCAAATTATCTTGCCTGTGGACAGCTCAGTACAGTCACTGAGTCATTGGGAAACATAGCACTGTAGCTTCACAAAGGGTCCAGATGGAGAAAGCGTTTGAATTTTTCTCCTAGTGCCTTGATAGTTGTATAGATTTACATTAGTTTGCAATTCACAAACTGATCTGAATGCATAATAACATCTACTTCCTGTGTGCATTGATCTAGTTACATTTAATAAATAAAAATGATGCCTTACTAGGACTAAACAAGGACTGGCTAACTCTGGCATATTGGCAGAAATATTTATACATATGTACTGTCCCTGTAATAAATACATAAATACATAAATACATACATACATCAAACAACACTGTGCCAAAACCAAGATTAATACAATTCTAAACAAAAATCGAATTCACCCCAGACCAGAAGTGGGTTTACATGATTATGACTTAATCACACTTTATAGGATTGCACTTACTACTTGCACTACGCCTCTGCCGGATGATGCACTAATGTAATTCTGTTGTTAACTCTAACAATGACAATAAATTATTGAATCTTGACAGGGTCATAATTAAAATCAAACCAGTTAAATCAGACATCGAGAGATTCACTCCATGTTGACTCAATGTGTTGTGTATGTTGTCAATATAGTGTTTGTGTTGATCAAAATAGATATTGATGATTGAGAATAATTGTGAAATAGGACTTGGTGCAGACGTAATGGTGGAGTGATTGTCTACTCTGGGTATATATGTATTTTTGTTCTCTGTGTGCTACCTCTGTTCATTCTTCACTCACATGTACCACTATAAAGACCTGTACCATAGTTTGAAAACCACTATATTACAATAAAGTCAATGTAAAACTATGCCCCACAGCCGTCTCGCTCTGCTTATTAATGCAAACGTGTGTGCCCTATTTGATGAAATCCCTCAAGGCATCCATAAGATATGAAGCTCGCAAAATGAAAACGACAAACTAAGACTTAATTTAGTGGGAAAATGCCACTCATGTCATGTAGTGGAAAATAGTTTATGTACAACCCAATATAGATGCACTCAAGCACAACCAGTGAACTGTTCTGAGTAGTGGATATTGTCCATGCACACAAGGGGGACAGCAGCAGACTTCTACACCAAAACCATCAAGAAAACGTGGGCTCGAGTCAGGTGTCCTGCGGCTCTGAAGAGGAATAATGATGGATGGTGATAAGTCTGTCAAAAAAATCCATCTCAGCAGAAGGAGTGTGACAGAGAGTGAGCAGACCGGTCAAATTATCAGTGATTCAGCTAACTCGGCAGTAGCCAGCATTTCTTGCAGGTAAGAGGATCTCTAAAGGTTGTTATGGCATCAAGGTGAGGTGGCAGTGAGTGACTTCAGGCTGACAGGCCCCACTTATCTGTGTCCTCTGTCAAAGTGACCTCAATCCACCTTCATCAGCATATACCTGCATTATGTCTTGAAAAAACTGGTACTAATCCTATGCACTTTGGAAAATAAGGCCAGGCAATATGACCACAATGTACAGTGTCCAGTCATAATGAGTTGTTTTTGGTTTCGTTTAAGCAAGTTCAGTGGTAGTTTTTTAGATCTGATTCTTGCATGAATGCATCCATACACACAGATGAACTCTCTTAGCATAAGGACTACATCTATCTGTCCTGGGCACATCTATAGCCTGTCCATTCTGGGAGTGTACCCTCTATCACTTAGTTCTCCCTGAGGTTTCTCTTTTTCCCATAGACATATAGATTTTTTAGTTTTTCCTTACCCCGATGAGGGTCTAAGGACAGGTATGTTCTGGGACATATTGATTGTGTTATTGCTTACATCTCTTCATGTAAAGCCCTCTGAGGCACATTTGTTGTGATATAGGGCGATAGAAATCAAATTTAATTGAATTAAATGTGTCAAATGATCAGTAGCAGTCCTCAATTGTTGTACTAGAGTAAAAAGATATCTATATATAAATTCTACAAATTATTCATTCATTGGTATCATGGTACAAACAAAGTATATATAAGACAAGAAAGAGTATCTGATTCATGTCCCAGACTCCCAGCTCTCGTGGATCACACCGTACACCAGAATAAATACTATGTGGGGCCCTCATTCCTTGCTGTGAGGACGCAATCAGCACCAATGTCTGAAAATAATGATGTGCTATTTAGGTTTGCTGAGCGTGAAAGATCTCATTGAAACGCCAAATAACAATGGGTCATCTTCACTCTGTCTCCAAACAATTCCCCTGACATGCGTCTTATACTGGGTGTGAATGGGACCAGAAGAAGTATAACAAATCCAGTAATTACGCCAATTGAATTGTCTATTTGTCTGCTGGAAACAATTGGATTCCTCCTTCACCTGAGCACAAGGCTGACATTGGTTTATTGGACCTGGAGAAGTCACTAACTTGTAAATAGACTTCCTGCCTTGTAATGACAGCTAATACAAAAACAACTCTGAAGACAATGTGATGATAATCAATGTCACATGTAGTATGATTGTCAAAAATGTACTGTAATTGACAGCCTCTACTGGCAAAGAAACAACAGGCACTGACTGATCAATAGTTATATAACCTACACAGGAATTATAGTATTATAAAATATTATCTGTGAACTGTCTTTTCATTATGTCAAACCATTTTTCTGCCTAAATATAAAAATAAATAGCTGCCAAGGGTTTATATAACCTGAAAATGAATTTTAGCTTTATTCTGGTGAACCCTGGTGGAGCGAATGTAGCACAGGGCCAGGCTTGTTTATAATAAATCTTATATATTGTGACTTTTAGATCATTGTCATTAGAGCAGGGGAGGCTCAGTGATGTCTGTGTGTCCTCTGAACATTATGTTCCCTATGTACAGTGCACTTATGTTCACCATTTAGCACTGCCATGCAGCATGCCTTAATGAAGAGTATCAGAGATCTACTAATATAATGGATTAGTAAAGAGATGCTCAGAAAGATGCATTAGTATCTAATAAAATGTACAGTATTTTTTTATATAAATATTTTCAATACATTTCTTGTCTGAAGTGATCATAGCAAGCTCTTTTAAATTTGCAGTGAAGTTAGTGTTGGGCGTGTGGTTGGCGACAGCAGTGTTCTCATGCTGTCATCATTCATCTCTTCCATTTGTCCTATCTGTGCTTGTATTGATCGGCCCACTTTACTTTTTAATGGTGTCTGTAAGACTTTGTGTGTGTCTAAACCATGACAAAGCACTCAGCTAACAGTCAGCTAACTATTTAAACCCAAAAAGTTAATTGGATAATCAAACCTAGAGGCAGCCTACTACCAAATATAACATGTAATCACTTGCATTATATGATTTACAACATAAATAGCTATTGAACTATTATAGCCATATTTGCATACTGGTGAGAGTCAAGTGTCTGGGTCAGAGAGCACAGTAGTTTACTTCATACTAGTTCTACTACAGTGCAACATCAATATACTGTATAGTACATTAACAACACAATACACGTGAAATTATGCTAAGATTATATTAAGATGCACAAATCTAAATCTGCATGGGTAAGAATGTGTCAGATCATTGTATTAATTATTGTGTTCGTGTGTGCCCACCTTGAGCGATGGCTATAGACTCGAACTTGTGCAGTTCTCGGAGCAGACAACTTCGTTCAGACGGATGGAGACTATAAATAAACTCCTTGGCTCCTCGGGGCGAGTTGAGGGGCTCCACGGGCTCTTTTAGCGGGTGTGTGCCCAGGTTACACCGCTGCACCATCACGGAGACGGGCGGCTCGGCGAAGAGGTGGCCCTGTGGAGTTCCACTGCCTGGTTGGTGGCTGCTGAGCCTGGCTGTGGTCAGTCCAGTCCTAGCTCGGAGAGCCAGGGAGGGCCGCAGGGCTCTTCGCAGGCAGGGCAGCATCTCTGTCTAGATGAGGGTCGAGGATGGAAGCTGGAGGACAGAGGAGAGAGTGACCTCTCTACAACTATACAGTCAACACTCAGCTAATCACATGGTTGCTTCACAACGAACGTACTTTTGAATAAACTAGTCACATGACATTCACACTGGGTTATTTCAAAAACAGGCCCTTTTTATAAGTGCCACCCACGATGACTAGATGATGTTGTTAAACGCGACAGTCCTTTAGGGATCATCATGACAGCAGCTATACAAACATACTTGTGCTATAGGACGCACCTCAGTCGATGTTCCGCTGTCCCGTCCAGCAGCCTCCAGAACAGACCTTCGCACAAACACAGCCGCTGCTCCAGAGCATATGTCTCCACTTTTACCACGGTCTGATTCTTGGATACACTGTCAAACTCCCAAACACCGCTAGTATTTGGTTCCTAATCACATTTTTGCGCCCGTACTCCCGGTTAGACTACCTCTGGCTGTCAGGAGGCTGTTGTGAAGCGGATGGGAGGAACCTATGGCTCTGGAAATATTGCCCAATCACAGAGCGGCTGCTCCGTGCGTAACTCTGACGGCACTGAGACGTACGCACAATTCAGAGCGTAAGGTCAGCGCAGCCAGGCTCGTCGGATGCTTTGTACTACCATAGCCTACTATATTATGCCTTGCGATAAATTTTGCCGTTTTACAAATTATTTTTCATAGTGAATTTATTTAAGAAATGGTGCTGTGGTTTTCTAAGCGTGTTGCGTCAAAACCTGTCAAGCAATTGCATAGGTTATTATAGAATAGGGTGTTATATAAAACCTATAGAAATACTCAGTTTTGTCGTTTGGGTGTGTCCATGCCATGCTCCTGTCAGGCTATTACACAGACGTGGGGTATGGTCCACACCCCATGAAAATATGATAACACGTGTAGCCTAAGTTATAAAAATCCATTTCATAAAGTAAAATAGAAATAGACAAATTTAGAGGGCTCTCGGCGTGAAAAGGTACCATTTCATATAGAGAATCAACGAAACCAGAATAATTGCGTGATAAGAGCTTGGACAACAGCGACATCTGGCGGCGACACCACGATAATGAAGAAAAGATTTAGTCCTGGTGGGTGCACTGTTATAGATACAAAAACATACAAACGGAGTCAAGCTATAATTCAGACTTTTATTGTATTGCTAAGGCCGTCATTACACAAAAATAACATTTTACTTTGAAACAACCTGCCATAAAGCCAGTTACAATTAACAGGAACAAGAGAGGTCAACTCTCCTCTGAGGGCAAAGAAACTAAAGCTAAACAGGATTAAACTCTTCTCTCACCCTCACCAACTATAATCTTATTTATATGTTGACGTTTATATACGGACATTTGGCAACTCTGATATAATTAGCTTATATATAAATTTGCTTAACATTTAAATATAGAATGTCAATATGATAATACAACTTTGTCATGTTTATGGACCTAAAACAAACACGACTCTATAAACTCAGGGTTCTGAACATCTTCTTTGAATCAAACACTACATGAATATATGTGGTAGCTTTACATCAAATACTCAAATACACAGCTTTCAAATCTACTTTTAGCAAAGGCATCTGGCTTTATTTAAATGCTTTATTTTCTGCCCAGTTCCTTGAAATTTGACCAGATTAAAACTTCATTAAGAAAAAAACAATACATCCTCCATCTGAATGGCACAAGCACCATTTGTAGAGCTTTTTAGTAAAATAAGATTAAAATCTACTGTACCATAGACATGAACACACAGTTTATAATGTTTGTGAAATAAAGGACGCTGAATTGTAGTAGGATGTTACATATATCCCACTGTTTGGATGGATCACATCTTTACATTAAAAATATAAAAATAAACAAGAAACTGAACAAATCAATTAAAAAAAACTAAAAAGAAAATAAATTAAAACGTGAGTTTCTGGACATGTTTTGCTAAACAATATTTACAGTTTTCATATACCTTGAAGTAGCCACAGTCTCACAGTGCTTAAACTGAAATGCATTTCAAATCCAGACTTGAACTTGAATACTAACTGATGTTTAGGCCTTTTAGAGAAACTGCCTCATAAAACTGACACATACCATGAACTAAAAAGCAGGTACACTAACTGTCAACATAAAATAACGTGATTGCCTTGCTCTAAAATGTGTGACCTATAAGCCACACTGCCTTCTACACAAAGTAGTAGAGGAGTAGAGTGGTTAACAAACAAATCAAAATCCATAAATCCATGCTACATGGTAGGGTTCAGACAAATGTATGACAAACAATGACAAACACAGCTTATTACTTTCAAAATCTTTTGAACCTCAAAAACAATGGTTAACATATGTTACACAGCAATAACTGTGCTCTATAAAAATGCAATCGCTGCAGACTGCTGTCAGTGTGTGATAGTAAAGATGTTCACAGCAATAGAAGCTATGATTGTTGTGTATAAGCTAAGCTAAGTTGAGTAGAGTGTGGATAACAGAAATGAGTGTTTAGGGTGATCAATACAAAAGCTATGACGTATGTAAAATAATGACTTTGGCACTCCAGAGAAAAGAGAGAGGCATCAATACAGTCTCAGAAATATAGACATAAACATGCTAAATTATTTACAAAATTAAAAATAAAGATGAAACAAAAGGCTCCACGCAGTGTGGGTGGTGTGATACTACAGGCACAGTTATCTCAGAGCAGCAGAGTATCATCGTGATAACTATAAGACTGAACTTCACAGGCCTGCTCGCAATGGCCTTCTTGGGTGTCCTGTTGACTTTTAACATTTGAGTTAAAAAATAGAAAACAGCACATGGCCTTTTCACAGCCACTCAGGCATCCATCCAAAAAGCACAGTTCAGTTCAGCTTAGGGAGCTGCCAATAAGTCCAAGGCAACCACTTGAGCTAGCACTTCCTGCAACTCTTATTAGCACTTCATGTTCTTGTGATTTATGCTGCATTTTGCACTGGTCACTGCCCTCCATGACAGGCGTGGGTCAAAACGCTGACTTACTGTACCCTTTCAGCAGTGATACTTTACATATGTTTATGTTAACAAAAACCCAATACAACTATATAGTCCTTATTGTTTTGGGGAGTTGGATGAGTGAATACCTCATATGTGTGGGTTGAAGGAACTTAACTCAAAAATAAACTGCTACAGTGGCCTCTGAAATTAGTATCAATGTATTTCTTTTCTATACACGTTAAAAATAAAATAACCCATATAATTGAAATGTCTAGATTGTGTAAAAGATACTTCTTCATTCTACAGATAAATGAACTTTTTAATATTTACAGAAGCCTAGTTACTGTATAATCTTCACATCTAAAGCCTTTAACCTGATTTCTCACAGCAAGAATGATTAGTAATGGATAGACTTAGGCGATGCGTGGGGCCGAGCGGTCATTCGTAAGGGTCCTCTTGAGTTTAACCCCTTTGCGGATAGCGACAAGCATGTTGCCCCCGTTTTCTCCTGACTCTCCGGTCATCTCTGCACCTCCATTTTCATATCCCCCCTGACTCTGGATATGGTTAGCTATAGCTGCTGCGGGAGGATTGGTGGACGCTTGACCGCTCCAAGACACCATTTGAAGGGGGTTGGCCTCGTCTCCAGCATACATCGAGTAATCAGGGCTCTCATCTCCGAGCCCTCTCTCCATTTCTTCTGTACTTCTGTTACCGTTGACCGCTGCTGTCATACTATCAGGCACTGTGGGGATTTTCACTGGAACGACAGGCGTGCGGATCGGGATGGGGCCAGTGCCGACTCCGGAACCGGAGCGACGGGCCGATGGTTTTGAAGATGGAGTTCTGCGAATTGTAGCGACCCCTGGGGTGACAATTACTGGACCGTGGCCTGTAGAGTATGAGCCATTGTTGGTGCTGGAGTAGTAGCCTTGATTTGAAGAAGCTGTGAATACAAGACAGAAAATTAGTTTATTTGAAGAAAAATATGGGATGGGATGACATTTACAGTATGACTTAGTAGAACAATTCAATACTTTGGGACTTTAGCATGGTATACCTCATTGTCCTATTGCCATTTAGATTCTACTCTCTCCGTACCTGTCGGTGTGGTTGGATAAGTACCATTGGGGCTGGATGGATATTGTCCTGAGTGGATGGGTGTTGGAGGATAGCCCCCTGCAGGATACACCCCATGACCCGGATAAGGAGGCTGTGTGCTGGGCAGACCAGCTGTGGAGGCGGGCCGCTTGGTCTGGAACATGCGTCTATACGACTGCCCAATGTCACTGTTCCTCGGGATTGTAGATGATTTATCAAAGTCTGCCACCTGGTCTGTCTCTTGATCTCCCGCCATTGAGAAATAGTCATAATCTGAAACTGCACAGAAGTAAACGTTGATTTTGCACATTTAAGTGATTTAAAATGAAACTGTAAAATGAGA
The DNA here is from genome assembly GCA_036025475.1 of Philypnodon macrostomus. NCBI lineage: Eukaryota > Metazoa > Chordata > Actinopteri > Gobiiformes > Eleotridae > Philypnodon > Philypnodon macrostomus. The sequence goes on along the minus strand of JAVQKC010072284.1, from coordinate 32,280 downwards.
AAATAGTAACATGATCTGACCTTGTGATGGTATTGTATCTTCTGAGCAGCAGGGTGTGTTGGTCTGGGTACTGTAACCGCTCGAGCACTGAATAGAGTCTCGACTGGATCTCTGAGTGTCCAGCTCCAGGCCTCGCGATAAGGCCATGGCAAGTTCCTCATGTGGCCCTATATCACCAGACTAAAGGGGAGCAACAGGTTCAGTAAAAATGACTGAATATTTGACTGTTAATGTCAGTACAATTTGCTAAAGTTAAAATCATAAAACAATTATTTTAATTTTACTGAAACAAAATCTAAGAGACACATTAGCATAGCACAGGAAATGACTGTCTATGTCTGTGTCTGTATGGAGACATAAAAACAAGCAAAAAAAAGCTGACCTTAATTGGTGTGGAGAGCGCCAAGTTGGTCTCCTCTGCTGAGGTGGAGGGGCTTGGTGTTTGAGGCAAAGCTTGAATTGAAGAAGACGTTGACATGAGAGTTGATGTACTGCCATTATCGCTGCTCACACTGTTGGTACCATTAGTGTCCAGTATAGATGGAGTCTCCTTGTCTTCTTTCCTCCTCAGAGTATTAACCATTGGCTGGTCATAGGGCCCTGGCTTGGCCCAGTCCTGAAATAAAGAGAAATAGTATTACAAATTGTAACAGATTTATATTTCAACCTAGGAGTGGGTGATATATCATGATTTTATTAAGCCAAGATCACAATTTAGATTTTATCACATTCAAAGTACCTACAATCCATTGTTCATCATAATACTTACATGGCAGTGAAGAGGAGAGCATGAATTAATGCACAAGATTAGCAGATCATCATAACTTCACATCACTACAATATTTCATTGCCATATCACACACCCATAATTAAAACAAAAAACAAAATAATGTGATGATAAAAACCAACTCAATGGACAAACCTTCCAGCTGGGGACACGTGACGATGGCAGCAGGGGGGAGCCAAGTGTACAATAGTGTGGGAGGTCGGGCAGCAGGACGGAGGCGGGGCGGGACCATGAGGATCGAGTGGGAGATGAGGTGGAGGATGGAGAGGACGGAGGGAAAAATGGAAAGGCCGTGCCTGAGCCGTTACTCTGCAGGTACGGAGAACTCAGTGGGCTGCAGTGGTCAAAGCCATTGGACAGCTGCATGTGTGTAAGGCATGGGATTAAAAAAAATACACAGTGGAATAAAAAATACAAATTCAACACAAATGAATCAACAAAAATAGATTTTACAGTGGCTTGCAGTATTCACCTATCTATTTTTGTTGCATTTCAACCAGGAATTTATGGACAGATAAAACTCTACTAGCTTTTTTAGATGTACCTTTTGTCTCTTAGTTACCTCTCTGAGTGCATTGTTTGTGGTCTGTGTGTTTAGAACAGTCCTCTCAAGACAGATTTGCCGTGGTCCCATATTTATTTTGATTCTGCAATTATGAATTTAATGGTGCTTTGCGGCACTATGATAAACTGCAGATGTTCTTTATCAATGTATGTGATATGTGGAAGGTATATTTTTTGTGGTACAATTTTGCATATTTAAGTTTATATGTAACACCCAAATTCCCCTGTCATTTTCAGATTGTAAGACAACAGAAGGTTGGTAAACACTTCTACAAGCCACTGTAGATGAGAAGACACTGAACCAAAGTTGATGAAAAAACGAATTGGGAGGTAATGAATTCCTATTTTTCCCATATTTTCCAACTTATTGGCCTATGAGGAGGTTGTAGTACCACAGAATAGTGAAAAGTATCACCTTCTCAATGTGCTCAGCAGTAGTAGCAGCAGCGGCCTGAGTGGAGGAGTAGTCACTGTGAAGCTGTCCAGTCTCTGACATCTCAGAGGAGCTGGAACTGGGGCAAGGCTGGAGGCAGCAGAAAGGCGGCAGGCGGTGGGACAAAGTGAGATGAGAGGTGAAAAAGAGGTGACAAGACACCCACGTCAGCAGGTAGACAGAATAAAAGCAGTTGTGTTAGTATGCAGTACCAACTTTTCCACACGTCTCAGCGGTTAGGCAGCCAAGTTAATATAAAGTGATGTATATACAGAGGGGTGCACTGGGACCTGCACCAGCACTAATTGCAAAAGCATCAGCAGCAGTGTTATATTAGAAGTGTTTGTTGAAGAAAAGCACAGACGTAGCTACTCATCCCTTTGGCATGTGTGGGAGGCATGGAAACACCAGAGACAAGTCAAGCTAAATGCAAGAGGCCTGTCATATTGCATTTAAAGAGCGCTGTTAGCAAATGGAGCCATGATTATGTTGTTTCAGTAATGATACTTAATCCATGCCTACTGGGAAATTGTCTTTTGACTTGACACATAGAGTAGTTAACGTTAAGGGAAAAAGAGGTAAGGCTGGTGTTAGCGGAAATCAAGTGCCTTTGAACTACTGTAACTACAACCAGGAGATCATGAGAAGGCTGCTGGAGGGTGCGTATGGGTCACATGGTGTTTGCCAAACCACCCTCTCTACATCATAAAAGCTGGAGCCTAACTATACCAGTGTGTCCTGGACAGGGGAGCTCTTATTCCTGGCAGCCTCACCATAGTAAACTCCGCAGTGTCTCAACCGCAAACCTCACTACGTCTTCCAGGACCATCTCTCTGAAAATGATCTGAAAGCCCTTTTTTCTGATCATCACATAATGTTGATTGTTGTTGACTTGGTCTTTCTAGTGACCGTAAAACATAACTGATGACAAAGTTAGTTTTATTAGTCTTTGATGCGTGTAATGAGTATATGTCTAAGTACTTTCAAGACCGTGCATGTTTACTGAAGCAGCCGTCTGTCACAGCGGTCTGCACTGTAATAGTAGGATGAGGTTCTGCTGATTTTCCCCTGGGCTAAAGGAGAAGCAGACTAATTTCCTGTGTGTTTATGCTATAATAATACAACTCAAATGACTTCCATGATGACATATACTTCCAGCTGCCAGATAGCGGCCGGGGAGATGTGTGAGAAAAGGGAGATGTGAGCTGGTTTGTGGATTTCTCATTTGGGGTTTCTCTGTCTGCCTATACGCGCTTGTAAATCATACACAATGTGGTTTTATAGTCACATGATTTTCTGGAGGGGTAGGGCAATATGACCTAACATTTATATCAGGGTATTTTTCAAAATTATATTGGTAAATTGTGCTATTATTTTCCTTTATTTTGTATTTTTTAGTGTCTGGTTCTGTTTAGGTGTGGTTTAATGCTGGTTATGTGTCTGTCTTGGTTTAGGTTTTGGGTTACTCCTTGTTTTGTTCAGTCAAATGATACTTGGAACATCAAAATCTTTAAGAAGTGGTACTTAGTGTGAAAAGTTATATTGCCCAGCCCTACTTTTTGAATAGAGTAAGTGAGTGTAGGCTTCCTCTTACCTTAGTTTCAGCTGGCATGGGCGACGACGACTTGGATGATGCGTACTGGTCGTGTGAAGAGGAGATGAAGCCCGAGTCGTGGGAGGAGATGCTGGACAGGCGCAACGGGGCCGGCTGGGGGAGCGTGGAGCTGCGGTACCGGTGCCGGGGCGGGTGATTGAGGTGGAAGAGGTGGTGTGAGGAAGAGGAGGAAGAAGAGGAGGAAGGAGAGTGAGAGTGGGAGCCACTGGATCCCCTGGAGTCACTACTGTTAACGCTGTTCAGACTACTGTGAAAGGGCACGCAGTCAGGGTGAAGAAGTGAAAAGGCAAAGGGGTAGAAGTACACCCAGAAGGCATGAGTTGAAGGAAAGTTCAGTGAAAAAGAGATATTAAGATGGAGGTTTGGGGGGAAAGTGTGGAGGAGACAGGGGGAAACAATTAACACAGCAAACCAAGATGCAGCAGGCTGTGACTAAAGCTAGTCACATAACAAATGAAAACCACAAAAACAATAATTACAGACTAATTACTAAGAGCATCATTTGGATTTTTGATTGAGTAGCCACATCACAGCTAATCACGCTCAGAATGTTTGGACCACATGAGTTATAGCCCAGAGATTTCAATTAAAAAAGAACAAAATAATTATTCAAAGCAGTCACTGGCACAAAGCCCCACAAAATTGGTTATTGGCCAAAACAACAGTTCAGAAACACCAAAAGAGCACAGAACACCAGACCAGATACATAATCTGATTACACAATTCATTAATTTTCATACAATGTTTGATTGTCTTGACTAACTGTTGTTTGTGTCTGGAGAAAATAAACAACCCCCTATAATTGAATTAGTCAAGTGGTGTTTTTTAATTACAACCCACTTTGGATGTCTAAAGCTCACCACTAGGGGGTAGACATAGCCTCTTGTGAGCAACAGAAAACTAACCTGCTCTGTTCTGTATGTCAAGCTGTAATATATTTTTCTGGAACTGGAATAATTCAATATGTAGCTGACAAGGCCTTTCTGTTACATTTTAGTCATGTGTGTGGGGGGGCCTACCTGCACATGCTTGATTTTCTGGACATAGTGGTGCTGGGTGAAGAGGGAGGCGTCTGATATGACCAGCTAAAGTCCGAGCCTTTTAGGTCGAGGATCACCTGAGATAGGGGGAGAAATGTGTTTTTCATAGTGAGCAGAAAATCCATTAAATTGTGTGTTTCCAATCCTGGCTTGTATATTTTTACCTGCTCACTGGCCGCCGGGAGTTTGTGTGGGTCAGAGGTCAAGGCTTTGAGGTCATCCGAAATGGCCTGGAGATGCGTGACCTCCCCCAACATAGAAATCTCCTCATCCTAAAAGATACCACAGGACATTGGCGTACTGTTATTGTACAATTTATCACATGAAAAGTAGTCATTATCTTGCAATTGCGAACAAATGGACCACAATCTAGACTTATTTATTATATTGTTTTTGGTTGTGACTAGCATTCATTTTCATATTCTTCTATACTCACCACTACAGGCTGCAGCAAGGCCACAAAACAGCAAAACCTCAGTCGCTCTTCTATCAGAGCTTTTCTCAGAGCCTGCTTCTCTGTCTCTTCAAGCAGAATGTATTTGTCACTGACATCCTGCATAGCGCTGTCCAACTGGGGCTGAATATCTCCTCGACCTTGTAAACAAAAAGCAAGATAAAGGCATTTATGTTATTCCCATTTCATTTTGCAAGTTCAAAACTAGATAGAGAACTCTTCACTACATTTTGATAAACACTGTAATTCCCAAGTGTCCCAAGACAGGGTTAAGAGCAATGGCTGTGAATGTGTATAGTCAAGTATGTTAAGAGAGGTGACACTGAAGCCCAATCAAAGTCTCTTGATGGAGGCAGGACGGCTGGCGGCTGCCCAGGGCCATTGCACAGTCAGTATTATCTACACACTGTACTCCAATCTCAAGTTATATACGAGCAGTCCTCACTTTGCTAAAACAATCTTAAAGCCACAAGGAACAGAAATGGTGGTGTCTGCGTGTCTGGGAAAAATGAAAATGATTACTACAGTATTGTCTTTTCTTGACATTTGGGCAAATACAGTTCCCTTATCAAGAATACAGTATAGGCTCGGCTATGATATCTCTTCGCTTTGTTGTCCAGACTAAACCACAATGCACTGTAAATGACCGTGAGCCATTATTTCAATCAACAAATAGTCAATGGAAAAGACAATAGGTGGAAAATCTGATGCTACAATACATCCACTTATTTCAAATTGGTTGACAGTAATTCCATCTGACTCATTCTTTTAATCATAAATACAGGCTTAGTAAAAAATATGCTTCCGATGTTTTACTTTGACAGATGAGCTCATTTTGTCTTCCAATGCTCTTTATTATCATATTATATCTAAGCCACAGATAAGACAGTCAAAATTATACATCTTGAGCAAAATTCCAACAAAAAAGCTTTAATTAAAGGATAAAGCTAAAGGAGGGTGGGTTGAACGTTAAGTGATTGTTGACTAAACAAATTACATTTCCGTATGTTGTTGTTGCTGTCTGAGGTATGTTGGTTATGTCTGGACGTTCTTAGTATATCTCAATACAGAGGATATAATTGGGTTCATCTGCAGAGGTTTAGAGACGGCAATGTTAAGATGAATGTTTTATCACACAAATGCACTTTAACATCAAGTTTTCCAAGTATCCAAATCTATTTAACAGACTGCCCAGCATTGTTTTAGAAACCCCTGACCACAATGAATGTTTTTTTTTTTCATTCCTATAGAAAAGCCAATGATGTTGTGGTGTCTCAATGGGATGTGGTAAAGAACATACAGTATTCTGGTTTTGTCTTATTTATTCAAGACTCCACTACATTATCAAGGCGGTTTTGGAAAGACACTATTGTAAATTGAGGTACAATGTCTTAAACAATGTGTTTTTTTCATTTGTTGTTTTGTCAAAAATCCAGATTATTATGCACAAACAAATGTCTGGACTGTTTGGTCATTTTCAAGGCTGAGATATTGTTTGTGAGTTGAACTGAACACTCTGACCTAACTTTGAAGTTCAAAGGCTCAAGTTGATACACTCGAATTGTTTTTCTTTTAACTCAGCCGGACTTATGTGTCTGAACCAAGATGAATACAGTGGGTGTTACGTTAGGTCCCAGTCTGCACATGTACACACACAAATGAGATTAGGCTCTCCAGTTTTTCACATGACATATGATTTCATTAGGTAGCAGCAGTCACAGGCTGTTTCTTAGTGAGGCTCAGGGCCAAGGTCAAAAAACACCCTCACAAGACATCAAACTCTGGAATAAGAAGACCAAGTACGTGTTTTAAGTCTGAATCAGAAGCTTTTGGGTTAAATTGAAATTTTCCCTTTCTTCCAGACTTCCTGAAGCACTCACCATCTATTTTACACATAATAATAATAATGGATTTGATTTATATTGTGCCTTTCAATGCCACGCGGCTTTTACCACACCACACTTTTTGAGTCCATTATTCATTCATATCACAATCACACTGGTGGTGATGGAAGCGTAGCTGCCATTGTCCTCCAATCACCACCAAACACCAACCACACAACCACATTCATACATAGACAATATGGGTTAAGTGTCTTGCCCAGGGACGACAGTATGCGCTCGGGCAGGGACTCAAACCGACGACCCTCTGGTTGCAGGGCGAGCACCTACCCACTGTCGGAAATCAATTTTGTGTGCTTAACCCAACATAGAATCCCAGTCAGAACATCCAGAATAGTATACTTAAATTAATGTAATTCCAGATAGTTACAGACAATAAATGAAAACAACAAACTGGTAACTACGTACAAACTACAGGCCATATTGATTGTGAGAGATACTAAACATGCCACTAACAACTACTAAACTACATTTTAGTGACTTTTAGTGTGGCCATTAACCTGGACTATATCTCAAACTTACCCCAAGTGTCAGCTGAAGAAGAGAGATGGTATCAGAACCACATGGGGACAAGGAGAAGAAAAACATTTGTCTGTCACTTTTATAGAAAACTTTTTCTAACATAACCACTTCATTCTTCCAGCCCGCTTTGTGTGCAGTATTTTTACAGGTAGATGAATATGTTTATAGAGGCAGAAGAAGACGGTAAGCCTCAGACTCGTGGACTGTGTTTGCCATGTAAGGTAATGTTTAAACAGAAGTCTAATCACTAAGGCCGTACCGCTGTCCAATAAATATACCCATATATCCAGTGTGCTTCTCTGCTGCTCTCTGCTATGAACCTGCTCCACAGTTTAAGACAACAGGCACACAACAAATCAGCTGTTTACCTTTCTTTGCCTTCTTTTGAAGTTTGAGGGTATCTGAAGACTTTTTCTTTATTTCTTGGCGAGCTCGCTTGTACTCTGATGAAGAAAAATAGCATAGTGTTAATGCGAATGAAAAATAGTGCCACACATGGACATATATTATTCACGTTGTTTTGATTTCAAAAATACTCGTACCTTTGGCGTGGTCCTTGTCTAAAGAGTTCAGTCCTCTTTTCCACTCTTCCATCTGTTCTTGCAAAGGGCTGATCAGACCCTCCATGAATACCCTGTGCACATAATTGACACATGTATAATATTAACATTGTATAAAAATATATGCATTTTTAATTAAAATTCACTCCAAATCAAAACATAAGACTAAATGAGGATTAAAACAAGGAAAATAAATAATAATGAAATGTTACAGACAGAGCTCAGTGGTATTCAAACTGTGGTACAGGTACCATTGGTGGTACATGGCCATGGGGTCTTTCTATAGTGGCACCCAGGAGACGTTTGCCATTCCAGTCTGAATGTAGTTATTCCTGACCTGGTTTAGTCCGTTTTTAAAATGTTTGACTTGATTTTGACTAAGTGTAGCCTTGGTTAAAACGTCATTTTAAATTTAAATTAAATTTTTAATTTTAAAAACATATTTTAAATAATTTGAAAATTTAGATCTGATTTTGGTAAGCTATTTCCTAGGGCTGATGTAAAAAAAAGAGAACCAGTGAGATAGATGACAACTGCAGATGACGTCGTTGTTGCCAGAGTCTGACCAGTGCATGTTCATGTTTGTCAAATATTAACAGCGAGAGTGAGTGTCTAACAGTGTGTCACAGGAGAAATAAGAGTCTGGCAGTCCTGTCTGTCAATCATTACCCGCTGTGTCTGACTCCCTCAGGTTTGTGAGTCACTTTAAGAGGCTAGGTGCTGGGCAGCTGCAGGATTAGTGCATGAAACTAAAATTAGGCTTCTCCATCTTGCAGACATTTCTTAGACAAGTGTGCGTCTGTGCCAGTGGGTGGGTGGTGACCGCACCCCCTACCCCCCCTCCCCTGTGTCCAGGCCCTACTATGGAGATCCATGTGGAATCTCTCCTGAAATGCTAGGCGAAATTAGAGAGCCCCTTGTCTGACCAGTGTGTGTGGGACTACATTGAAACATTACAGATGATTGTATTGCTCCAGACAAATCGTCTCTTTTCTGGCATACCGATACAAGGGGCGTTTTCACTCGTGCAGGCACGTCGGAAATGTCCAGAGAATATAGCAAAACCGCAACTCACATACTTATACATATACTTATACATTTTATTGGCCTGTGCTCACTGGGCTTGGGTCAAAAATATTGTAGATTATAAACATTGACAAAAATGCAGCATATATTAAACTAAAATCTATCGAAATGTTTATCTTAAAGGGAGATTTAACAAGCGTAGGAAATCCCACAACATATGGGAAGCATTATATCACATGTAGCACAAGCAAAAAAAAGTTAAATTATACTTACATGGAGAAATGCTTCAGTTTGGCCTCTATGCTGCGATGTCTCATACACATTCTGGTCAGAGCGGAGCCAATGTCTCTGGTTCCACCTTAAAAACAAAAACAGAAAAAATACAAGATAATGTCAATTGTTATATAAATTGCAACATATAACATAGTGACAGAGGACAAAAACAAACACTCAGGAAGGGCAGGTTTTCAGTGCGAGGAATTCTGAAAGATTTTAAATTGCATTATTAGAGATTAATAGAGTTGAATTAAATATATTTGCAGACTACCCAATGATAATTAGCACTAGCATTCTCCACTACTCAGTACCCATTATTGTCAGGTCAACAGCTAGAAGTTGCTGCTTGAATCCAGTTTGGACTTCCTGTAGTGACGCTAACTAACGGTCCACTAAATAGCCTGAGGCTGGACAGGCTAAACAAGGATATGACACTGATTGACAGGGGTATTGTTTGCTCGCTCAGTGTGACTTGCTGCTTTCTCAGTCTGCCCAGAGCACTACTGTGTCAGTCTGGGAAGAAAGTGGGTGTTGGGACACCCTGGGTTAGAATCAGTGTGTTTCATGTAGACTAGGGTTGTACCAGGATCCTGCCCCACAGAGCTAACCATTCTCCTGTCAGCATAGTCTTTGCTTCATGCGGAGACTTGCACACAAACCTGTCAGTCACTCCCCCCAAAAACCCACACTGTGATTTACAACACACCACGCTGTCATTTAGCCGATCAAAAGTGGCCCTAAGTTAATGAATGACCCTTTGACCTGGCTGCTATACATAAAACTGCCAATATTGCACAATGTCAAAGAATGTAAAAGCTATATAGACTGAGCAGTATATTTTGAATGTAAATATTTCCTTGTCTTTAAAATGATATAGTATAGAATTTATTGGCAGCCCCTCTGTGGCCGTTAAATGCAGACTTTGACTTCAATCATCCAATCATCCATGTGCCTATACTACGAGTGCTTGTTTGTGCAAAAAGGGTGTGACTATGGGCTGCCGAAAAAGCCCTTTTTGTTACACCATAATGCTCATTCATTCATGCGTCAGCTTGTTTAGTCACCCTATATCCAGTTATTTTTATCTGTCCACAATTGGCATTTGTTTGTCAAAGGTGGGGTCGAATGGTGCCACAGGAAGGCCACAGCGCCTCAAGAAAATTAAAAAGCCAGACCAGCGAAAACACTGGCACAAGTCTCAACCCTGGCGGGTGCTGTCAAGGGAAGGGTTGGGTTTCAACACATCATTCATTTGGGGCTGTACCACACCCACCTCCACTTCTGGATTTGATATGAAACGCACTGCACGGGATCTTCTGAAGACTGCTGCGAGCTATATCCACAGGTGGAGAGATGGTAGTGTGAAGTTACAGTCAATGGGGTCACGATGCCTCATTTCCATGACTATAAATCTTCACTGAATTAAAGCTTTCCTTTTGAAATTAAATATATGACAAATGAATTAAAAATGGTGAGGTTGTATACACTATTTTACAGCAGTGTGGATTTCTGCTACAGTCAATGAGCTTCAAGGTTTGATGCTTAGAGCTTGCTGAAAGGTTTGTCTGCAGGCCCAACAAGTGGTTATTTAAACTAACATAGACTTTCTAAGGTCACAAATCAGTGTGGGCATTTTCCTCTGACCTCTAGCATCACTTAGACATTTTGCCCACAGAACTGCCACTCACTGGATATTTTCTATTTCTTGGACCACTCACCCTCTAGATACAGTAGTAGTAGTAGTAGTAGTAGTAGTAGTAGTAGTAGTAGTAGTAGTAGTAGTAGTAGTAGTAGTAGTAGTAGTAGTAGTAGTAGTAGTAGTAGCAATATGCAATTTCTGAAATACTAAATCTACCTTGTTTTACACCATCAACAACAATGATATTTCCAAAGTCACCAAAATACAAAAGTAGGAATGTTAAATATTAAATTAATACATTTCTCCTGTACAGAAATGCTGTGTTCTGATTTTGATCTTTACTATTTAGGCATGAATCTTGGCTGTGTGGAAGATGAAGTGACTGATGAACATAAAAAGCATGGTCTACTCAGTCTAGCACCAAGTGACCTCTGGATAGAAATAGCTTCCTTGGCAGCTCCAGTTGTCTGCTGCACATAGACCCCTTTTTATGTGTAGTGGCATAGAGTTGTCAATAGTGGCATTGACATTGACCTAATAACTGTCTTTCAACGCTTTTACAAACACAATTTACTACAACATGACTATTCCACATTACTATTCTAAGGAGTGTTTTGTAGTTCATGACTTTGTTGATTGAGACAGACCTCAGAGAGTCCTGATTTAGGACTCCTGGTTAGGTCCTAGTAATTTAGTCCTGGCATAGTCCCTGTTTTGTCCTTTTGTAGCACTGTTTTATTGTTAGGGTTAGACCTATATTAGTTCTTATTTAAGGCTTTTAAATCCAATTAAATGGCACTCCAAGGTGGTTGAAATTAGCATTAGTTATTAGGGCTGGGAACCTCAGGATACCTCACGATTCCATACGATACATGGTTCACGATACCGATAATATCTCAATATGGCAATATTGCAATAGTCGATATAGTGCACATAATAACCCATGATATATCCCGTTTTTTCAAGGAATTAATACATTATTAAACTGTATTCCAGAATATATTTTTTTAATTAAATACAGCAAACCTAATAATTACAATGGTGAACACTTCAAATGTATCTCACAAATAAGTCAAAATGACAAAATGTAAGTACTGCCAGATTTTATTTTTGGGAAATATTCAAAATATTATAAATTCCGAAACAGCAGCCTGCAATACCGATACCGTATCTACCGTATGTCGATATTTTGTTCCACCCCTATTAGTTATCACTGTTTAACTTACTTAATTATTACTTTCTACTAAATCAATGAGTGTCATCTCTTAATGCAATGTAAACAATCAGTACTAACCAAACCCTTTTGTCCTATATGGCTCTATATGGTTTTCTGTGGGAACAGTCTTGGGCGACATTTGTGACAGAGGTGACACTTTCCTCTGCGTGTGAACAGGGGTCAGTGCGGAGGGAGCAGCAGTATGGCCACTTCATGTCAGGTTGCCAAAGCTGTCTCCGGCTTTAACACCCTCCCAGACTGCTCCAGAATGTCACACAGTGCTGACACAGTCTAGCAGTCTATCTAGAGCCACTAAATAAACTTAAGATTCCCATTAAGGACTAAGCTCATTCTCACTTACATTACTGATTACACATTTTACTGTTAGTCTGTACTATTGTCCATATGGCTTACATGTTCATTTTATCCTGTTTGTATTATGTTGTGTTACACCTTACCATTGTTGCATGATGTGCCTTTTGTAACAATTGAGGTTGCTGCTGAAACCTTACTTAGGCATCAGGAAATGATGTATCTCATTTCTAATCTAATATCATCTAACTTTGTTTTATTTCACAAAATGTGTACAATTGTCAAGCAGCAGATCTTCCTAATCTGGCTTTATGGGGGTAAAAAACATCATGTCCTGGTTTTGTATGCATTTCTAAAACAGATTGCTTTTCACCTTGCTGTAAAAGCATGACAATATTCAATGCAACAGGAAACCATCAATAAGACCAACACTGTGGGTCACATACACGATACCAGCAACATGATATGGAACATTTCTCTCATTTCAATCACAATAGAGCTGCAATATAATACTGAACTACTTAGCAAGGAGTATTACTGTTTTATCTATATGTAACACAACAATAGCTTGCTTTTATAGGCATGACTGAACTCAAAATTTGACTCAGTGACAAAATGGCCATAAAGTTATCACACCACATTATTTTAGACACTTCTAAAAGAGCCAGCACAAAGACATACTTGACATATAATTCAAGAGACTGATGGGAGTGGAAAAGAAGGATTTGGCCAAAGAATGCCTAGGGAATCTGAGAAGCTTGGTAGCTAAACCGAGCTCAGTTTGGGCACCAGATGGTTGCCATTAACTATGGGCCAGTGGTTAGGCTGATAAGAGACTAGAGTCTATGCAGCTGGATACACACATGCACACACACACACAGACACACACATAAAGTCCCCAGCTGGACAGGGCAGGGGCAGGCTGTTCACAAGCTAATTAGAGAGCCAGAGAAAGTATAAGGTCCACATCGAGCTGGCTTAAATTTAAAGACTTTTCCATGGCCCTCGATCAAAAACACCTGCTGCTTTTCATTTATCGGGTTAAAAATAAATCTGTGCCATATCTAACTGCAGTATTACCCAATAAAAACACATCACAGAAATAAAGATCATAAATGGTCAAAATTAGATTTTATTTTAGCCTCAGCTGTATGGCACAATTCAAAATTGGTGAAGGCCCAATTAATAGTTTTTTCTCGATTATGTAGTTCTTGTAATTGAAATCAATAATTGAAATTCTATTAATTGCACAGTCCTACTACTCCATAGTACACATTGTATGGAGTACACTGAGACACAAAGTGTGTGTAGAGCATTTGGTGTGCCCAGATGGAGCCTTCCACAGAGCACTGTTCCAGGCTGGCATTTTATTCATTGATTTATTTGTCTACCCTTCAGGCCTGGTAGCTCACTGTAACTAACATTTGCCCAAATACGAACAAGAAAGCAATACTTTTAAAAAACAATGATATTAGAAGATGGATGAACATTATTATACTAACACAGTTGAAACACAGGTTGATGTCTCTCTTGGATGGGCCTCAAGGTCAATGGCATGTAATGAGACCTGGACCTTCCTCTTCATTTGTCACCAGCTGCTGACAGAAAGTCATCTTGCCTTGTTTTATGCATTCCACAGTCAGCAAGTCTAGCTACAGTATAGGCCCTGACAAATGCAAACGTGTGGGCGAACAAACACACGAGCACCTGCTGCAGTCGAGCCAGCCCTGACTCCAAACACACATGATCTGACTACAGCTGTCACCAGAATATTGTGGGAGGAGTCTAAGGGGAAAACAGTCTAGTACAAGAGCCCTGGAAGTGGATACAGTAGCTATGACAGCCTATAAACTCAGTACTATCTGTCTAAATTGTTAATAGAACTGAAGAATAGATAAGGAAAAGGAGAGGCAGTCCTTCAAAGTCCACTGTGCAAAACTACCATAGCCAAATCATATTGAAATGAGTCCTTGGTGCTGCACGATATCCAAGAACAAAAGATATAAAAAGACATTGTACATAGTCTATTACTGAAGTGAATCCTGGGGTATACAAAACTGGAAAACTTTATATTTTACTCTAACTCTAACTAATTTAACTAATAAAATGTCAGGTTTTATTTGATTACTTATGTGTACCAACCTGGCAAAAAAATACTATGTGTACTATAAGCATGTCTATAATGTGTCAATTGCCAGTTTTATAGTATGCAGTGGAGGGCACACCTACTTCACATTTAAAGTAATATCTCAAAATTATCTCATATGCTATATATGACCAAATGCAATTAATCTTTCCTAAAATGTTGTACCTCTGCAATGCAGTGATATGTGGCCTGAATAGTAATGCACAAGTCTTGCCTGGTCTCGGTTCAAATCTGTATTTTCTCATGTGATTCAATTTAGTTCACCCTTTGCTTTTTTTCTCTGCTTGTCAAACTGATTTTCCACCTCTCGAACCAGCCCCTTGATAATCAATCTTCTATCCTCTTTCACATGTTCTGTCATGGTAGGTCTAAAAAACACCTCAACGGGGAAAACAGCTGATGGATGTTATACGCTAACAAAAAATGCTAAATCTTTCTTTAGTGTGCAAGAAAAAAGGCTGATGTTGCTAACCGTATGTGTGTCAGTGTGCCACGGAGGTGCTGCAGCTGAATACAAATGAATGCTTTCTGCAGATCTGCTCCGGCTCCTATTGTAAAACACGAGAGAAAAGGTCCATAATTGATGCTAAATATAATCAACAGTAGATTATTGTAGCACTATACAGCTTCTGGTCCAGTTAACCAGTGGAATGTAAAATGCTGATGAGTACAAGGCTGTGACATGGTTGAGAGCCTTTTGAAGAGATGGGTGCTAAGGGAAATGTAAACAAACTGTTAAACCTAATTGGCTAAAGCATTGTCTCTTACCTAGCATTGCTCTTAGGCCACCATGTCTATTTATTTCTTATTTTGAACAGATTCACTACGGAATAATGGGAAACTTCTAAACCACAGATTTTGGACAAAGTAAAAACAACAGCAAATGTTGAATCTGTATCGTTCCCAGGAACATTTTACTTTGTAACTCTGATCTCAGATTTCTAAAGCTCTCAAAGAACAACTGTGTGTGGTCCCTAGACAGGTTGTAGACAGTCCCCAGGCAGGATTCATATGCTAATGTATGCTAACTGTAGCCTTCCAGTGCTTTACTATAACTGTGGATGTTACATTTATATGATCAGGGGATATAGATAGAAGATCACAGTTTTTCTTCTAAATGCCTTTTAATTTTTCCTCTGACAGAACTTCGGGAGCACGTGAATTCATTTTTTGTGATGTATTTTTGTTTTGTTTTTTAGCTACAGGTTCAGTCTTTTAAACCCTAGGCCATTTTTTGTGATGTCTGTGAAGCCTGGTCCATGATGTTAACATGGTGCTTGAGTTAATCCAGTCTGTAAGCAGTTGCATAGTTCAATGGGCGGTCAAAGTCAAGACAAAAATAAACACTCAAAGAGAATATACTCCATGGGAAAAGACATGGAGAAAAACATCGGTACTTTCTCGCAACTTCAAAGACTGGCGGATGAAAATCAGCTTTAGTGCTTTTGACTTTCTTTATAGTTAGAAAAACAGTCAGAGTGGCAAATACATATTCAGATTTCAGTAAGGTAACCAATAAGCCAGAATATTATGCAATTTGTCAATGGCTGAAGAACAAGAACTCTGAAAGCATCACAGTCACAGTCTATTATAAGATATTAATTTTAGGCAGAAAGAAGACAGAAGTTATAGGAGATTACCCTAGAGTCCACTCCTGCTCTTTTCTGGGCCCTGATGGTGCCCCACTTTGTCTAATTGAACTTTCTAGGCTGACACACATTCCTTACAATGATAAAAAAGGATTACTTTAATACAAAAAGGGCCGGATAAATGACAGCTTACATTTAGCTTCTTCATCACCGTCACCTGTATTAGTAACTATGAGACCATAGTCGCAACGTGTAAAAAGACATGTCCCACAGTTAATCATTCACAAAGGCTGGGCAAAGGTTTATATTACTGCAAAACAAGGCACTACACAACAAGAAACACTGAGCAGTAAGAGTGCTTACGATTGTCAGCATGATTCATTATAATTATGGATGTCTCAGAGATAGAGCCGACTCAATGAAATAAAATATGGAAGCAATAATTACAAGCTCTGATTCAACAATAGAAACTCACAATTACAAGTAACACCAGCAACATTACACGTTGCCCTGACTTGCAAGTGATGGCTTTGTATACAGAGTTCCACAGCAAAATGAAGACTACCGTTTGTCGTATTGCTTCAGAGGACATTTGAACCCTGTAGATTTACTTTCATACAATTGATAGAACATCTTTTGCACTATGGCAACTTTTTTCAGCATTTGTGCTTACTGCTGTGTGCAATGCTTGGGGCAAGTACACTGTGTAACAAAGATTAATTTATCAGTTTAAAAAAATTAATCCAATATCTACACCTAATTTCTATCAAGATCAACAGTTTAGCCCTGATTAAAACACAAGAAAGCCTACTTGGACTAAATAGGACACATATTAAATTTTGTTTTGGCCCCTCAATGTGCCAGTGACCTTTCCTTTCAAAGAGGAACTATACGGCCTCTTGTCTGTGAGATACTGCTGATAATTTGAACCAGAGACTGAACTGTTTGTGAGCACAACACAACGCGGCCTTGTTTGGCGATAATGACCACCAGATTACATCTACTGTGTGTTGCGTGCCCATTTGAGTGTGTATGTATAAGAGACCCCTATGCTGTCAAAGAGTTAGTGACGGGGCATTCTCCACCCTAGTGGCACCCCACATCCTTCCACCCACACACACACAGAGGCCCGCGCTCACACACAACCACAGCATTCATTCAGACTAGTATATGAACTTCCATGTTGAACTGAATTTGCCAGGAGTTTGGATAATGTGCCACTTTTAATTGAAGTTGCTTTATTATTTTCTTTTCACAGCAATATACGCTCACTGGACAATTTATTCTTGCTGACGCTTCATGTTTTGACCTTTTGTGAGAGAATTGTTTGCAAACCTGGGTGATAGAGTGGCTTTCTGAGCAAATGCTGTTTTCTATTAAAACCGTTCTTCAACCTTTGGCATAAACAATACATTTTTGCCCACAGAACTGTTACTCAACTGTTATCAGTTTCTAAAATAGTCAAGCAACATGCAATATTTAAAGTCAAAGTACTCATACTTCTTTATCCTGATGCATATAAACAGATAAATAAAGTTGCCAGTGCATGCATGTTAAATGTAAACAATATAATCTTGCTTATGTTGTAGCCTGTCCACAGACCAAATGAAGTAAGCTTATCCAAGTTCACCTTCAGGGCTTGAGCTGTTCCCAGAAGACTTGATGGGTTCCTACTGTGCATGTGTCTGCTCTGAATCCCTGTGTGTCCTATGTTAATTTGTAGTTGTTGCATTTTATTATCGTGTCGCCCATTCGCCCCCCTGTGTCCTTGAAAGGAGTTCAACTGAGCACAAAGTTTATAAAGACAAACAACGAGCACTGAGTGTGTGGCTGTCACGGACCAGCTGTGTGTGCACCTGGCCTTGAACGCATCCACACAGTCTGCAGGCAGTGAAGCAGAGATACTTGACTATGGCAAAGATATAAGGTTTATTAAGTCTATAGAGGAAGGTGGCTCCTAAAATGACCAATTACCGTCAAGTCACCATCAGACATGTCTCTTTAACACAGAACTAACTGTTATGAATGCCATTGATCTGTGTTATTTTACCGTCTCTAATTAGTAAAACTAATATTGCAGAATGTTGTTGGAAAGGGTAATGGAACCAAGGAATAAAGCCAGAACATTAGTTTGATTGTGGTAAGCATTTAATGTAATATGGATGTGAAAAACTGCACTTTTCAACTAAGTTCATTATTTCTTCACTATAGAGTCACACTAGTGGTGGTAAGCTACCTTGTTTGCCACAGTAGCCCCAAGGCAGACTGACAAAGACGTGGTAGCCATCCACACCTACAACCTCTCAAACCTCTACAATACATTCATACATGGGCATGGTGGGTGAAGCTGAAGTTGGTTGGAGTTGGGATCAAACTGTCAACCATTCACAAAACACATGACAAGCTCTACATCTTGAGCTACTGCCATTTCCTGTCACTAAATCTTTACCACCGATGTCAAAAAAGCTAAACAGGAAAACTTTTTTGCCTCACTCTTCTGTCCACTCACGCTACAGTTTATCTCAAAAGACAGAGCTATGGCTGCTATGTGTATCTGCAAAATCAGCAACTTTAGACACAAATCCCCCACAAGGCCAGATCTCTTCGATGTCATATTCAGGCTACCATCAAGCCCTTCACAAAAATCACTTAAACAACATCTTAACTAGATAACGATATGGAAAAAACATGCAATATTTGATAATTATGTTGAATATTGCGATATCGATAGTATTGCAACATCTTGATGGAAATTCTATTCTGCAGAAAGATGTATTTTCTAAATTACTAGACCAAATGAAGAAAGTGGACAAATATAAAGAAGTATATTATAGTCGACACATTTTTTGTGCCCAGCTCCAATGGAAAAATGCTTTAACAGTGTCAGATTTAAGACCATGTCATTATTGCGATCTTTTGTAGATTCTTCGATACGGATATTGCAACAGCAGATATTGCGATAACTGTCATTTTGCGATGTATTGTGCAGCCCTAATCTTAACTTCATTTTAAAACACTAAGAAGTTAAGCACTTTTTGACAGATAAGGACTGACTCTCTGACACATACTGGTCCAACAAGGTTTGTGTTTAAACAAAACAGTGCAAACAGTGCTTACGGCTTCTCATGCGATGACTGTACATGTAGTCAGGTGCACCGTGACAACATGCTTTAAAGAGTTTAGTCTACTGCTGCACTACACATTCACAAGGAAATAGTATATATCTTCAAAACACACAACTCACTCCTTCAGCTCCTTAAGAAAAGAGCATCTGAATCTGAATAAAAAAAAAACATTTTTTGCTAAACAATTATTCAGTCATAATTATTATTCCAGTGATTCAGTGCTGTTCCTTCATAAAAACACCAGGGTGCTCAGAGGCGATAAGTTGGACCGCAGAGGCTTGTGTCCTCATCAAGATGCAGTAACAAACACATTACATGAGCCTAAAATCCAAAACAGCAGTCTGTCTGTCTGGCTCTATGAAGGGAGCTTGACCTTGTGGATTTGTTGCTTTTAAAATACAATTCAAAAGACTGCCTAATTTTTATATTTGTTTTAAGAAGCCATCTTGAATGCAACTCATCTTTATGGTCTCACAGTGATGCTCTGCTTTGACAGATCACTTTTTTGATATATACCCTTTGCCATAAATGTGTGTGTCATTTCGCTTTGTTTTTGGGCTTAACTTATGAGGCATATCTATCTATCTATAAGATACTTTAATTAAACACTGTTAACAGCAAACTATAGTTTTGTGTATTGGTTGCTGATTGGGTAAAATGGGGGGGGGGGGGGTTGAATATTTATGCTGCTCTAGTGAAGCCATGGCCCTTAAATTTTCTGTCTGTGCTCCTAAAAAAATCAGTCCTGGCAAAATAAAGTTAGTCTGGACTCTGGAGCCCTGATAACGATAAGCAGATGTTCATTAAAGCAGCTGGTACAGGCTAAATCTGCCAAACTATTCTTCTATGTAGTGCAAAATACTGAATGGCTTGGTACTTGAAAAGAGTCCTAAATCTAAGCTTGAGGAACCTTTTTAAACCATTACAAAAAACATCAGTGGTTCTTGGTCAGGTAAATCTTGGTTAGGACAGTTACATTTTTGGTTGAGTACAAATCTAAATCTGGATTAGTCTTGATTGTGTCTACCTGCACTGGTTTGAACCAGGTATAGTTCCTGTTTCCTACATTCATTCCTAAATTAATTTTAACAATTATTTTCTCATGTGTACATCACTTCAATGAAGGCTGGTTTATAAATAAACTTGACTTGACTCATTTTATTTCTAGGTTTAGACCTGGGCAAGTCCTGGTTTAGACCTAGGTTAGTATTACCAAATATTTTCTGAGGTGGTACTAGGTGTGAAAAATGTAAACCACTGACATAGATAACTAAATCCACTAAATCACAGATTTCAATCTACCCAGGGTGCGTTTGACCCCTTAACCACCGGTGTAATTTGTGGTTCCAGTCATCTGTGAGATTATTTAGGATTGGTTCAGGGCAATCAAAGGAGAACAGAGAGAGGACTGATGCACGGATGATAATCGAGGTCTATAGCTCTGGACACAGGGGCAGGAAATGTACATGGCCACAGTCTGCACTTGGACTGAAGCTGGAAAAAAACACACAGAAGGCTTTTAGATGGTGTCGAGACAGTGGGTTAGTTCAGGGAGTAACACAGAGCTCAGCCATGAAGCAGACGGGCAGAGGAAAGTTTTTTGTGGAGTGGTGTGGGGTCTTAAAGGTGGGGAATACAGAAAGGACTGTGAAGGGTTTCAAATAAAGTGACTATTTTTTAATCTTCTACATGTTGATGCAAAGCTAAATTCTCAAGAGCAAAAAGAACACTCTGTAATTGCTTATAACCTAATCCTGCCAACAATAATTTAATTTGGATTACATCTTTACTGTAAATAAAGGCAGAGAGGTGTGGGATAGTAGGTAGCTCTGTGCCTTAATAAAGTGAATAACATAAGAGCAGGAACAGAAATCATGCATATGTCACTGTCATGAATGTGTGTTATAGATGTGTATCAAGTACATGCATGTCTGTACACACGTGTACAAACAAGCTCTGGGCTTTAGCATCTTTGTTTTTTTTTTCTGTGAGACCAGCATACAACTTCAAACACACCCATCTGACACTTAAGTCTCAAATAAACTGGTAAATTCTGTGCAAAATCCAGTAGCATTAGCTCCCTAATTATTCTTGACTTCAAAGTTCTGAACACAGAATATTTTTTCCACGCCACTAAAGACGACAGGCAGAGATAACCTTTAACAGTTGGCTGCAGCTTTGCCCTGCATTAGCAGTGGCACCAAGTGCATTAGCAGATGCCTGGAAATAGTAAAAGGTGAATCTTAGGAGACACTTGGAGTTCACAATACAATCTCTGTTTAAGACTGCTGTTCTTTTATCCTTATTGACAATTTATTATCACAATATTACCAAATACAATATCTTTTTTCATGAGAAACTAAATGTCACAATGCTTGGTTTCTCATTCTAATACAATTAAGTCCAGACTCCTAAATTAAAATTGATTTTTTTTTTTTGTCTTTGGTTAGGGTTAGCGCTAATTATTTCCCAGACAGCAGCACTCTGGAATGAAGTTATTTCCAGGACCCATTGTAGTCGCACCGGGCCCCAGTGGAACTAAAGAACTCCATAAGGAGGGCCAGCAGGGAAGTTAATGGGGGTTGGACAATAAGCTAAAGCTAGGTACAGAGCACAAGAAAGAAAGCGACCACTAAGGTTTTACTGTGTTTGTGAGGCAAACTGAATTAATGTAACTGGAAAAGTCAAGCACAAGACAAGTTCAAAATGGCTGTGGGATGACTACAATTTACTACAATAACAATAGAGGACATTGTTGAAACCAGACAGGAAGTATTTAGACACACTGACACTAACAATATTAAACTACAAAAGGATAAAAACCTTTCCCTCCAAAGTTTAATAGTATACAATTCATGTTTTTATCCATAAACCACTGAAATAACTAGATGAGTGACTGCGGCATCCAAGTACTGTAATTATCACCTTTGAAAACGCATTAGAGCCGTGATATTGGGTTTTTGACTTCCCAACAGTAGTAACAAGCTACTACACGTTGACTTTGTGGCAGGTGTCTAATTCATGTCTGCTGAGGAAGACGTGTCCAAACCAACTCAGAACTGGAGCTGTTGACAGGGCCATTGGGATTAATATACCTCCCAGCTTACACATACATTTATAAATACACATTACCACACATATGAGTTGTACAGACACAGACGAGGCAGCTGGGAACCCACAAGAAACAAAGCGCCTATGGACAAACTATTATGCTGAAGAAGGAAAATGAGCAGTGACATGATTAAAAAAAGATAATTTAATATATTATGTCTGTTTTAAATTATGCCAAACTGCTACATGCTGAACTCACTATTGCTAGACTGGCTCGATGATGTCATATCTTTACCGCCTGGTTGCAGTCAGCTGTTTCGCATTGCCTGACTAAAAGGAAATGGCACTACTCGCCCACTATGTCAATATTGCACTTGCTCGATGAATGGAATACCACAAGGAGGTAGCGCTGGGCGCCAGTACACTAAAAATACGGTCAGTAGGAGCAACACACAAGCACAACATTGGCTATTGTACTCAAGTGGTCCTTTCCTATCCCAATACTATAACTAATACTTTCATTGTATAGTGTTCAGATAGGTTTGGCTGCTTAAAGGTAAAATGGCTTCTTTTTTAGGGTCACCACAACAAATGATTTGCACATTGATTTGAAAGTTTTAGTTGGGATGCCATTCCTGATGTAACCCTCTCCATTTATCAGGGTTTGGGACTGGCAGGTGACCATATATGCCTAGCTTTATGAAAAAGTGATATTTCCAGTATAGACATAGCTTGTTGTTTATTAGTCAGTTTGACATTGCATGCTTTGATGTGCACGTCTTACCACAGCATTAAAGACATTCTCACGTATTCAAACTATAGAGGAACAATGTTTTCTGCCAGGTCCTTTGTACGTGTATAAAGGCTTACCTCTACTATAAAGGGCTGGAGCAGCTGAGGGCAGGTTCAAAACAAAAACACAATCTGTTTTGGTCCAACAGGTTTTTACATGCTTGTTTTGTTCTTCTGGCTCATAACTCAAATGTTGGCTGCTTAGGCGAGACCACATAAAATTATTGAGATCCAGATGTAGATTGATCAACCTCAAAAGATATTCAGAGCTGTAATCATTTTTACAAGATATCCATATGTTAGTGATGTTGATGATGATGTTTGACTTAATGTATGCTGACAATGGCTTTATTGTGGATTGGCTTGAATTAAGACCATTTTCGCTTTGATAACAGATAGCTTTTCTCTGAACAGCCATAAACATAACTTTTAGGAGAAATCAAAGTGTGATGAATCCACACAACAGCCCTTTTGCTTTTATGAGTTACAATTACTGCCAATATCTGAAAGTATCAACTAAGACTTAGCGCTAGTACTAAGCAAAACACCCTTGGTACACCAGTCAAAAATGTGTATTTCTTTGTTTGTGATGTGTTCTACCATTATAGTAAAATGTGTCTATAACATACTGATTGATACATTTTTGGATATAAGATTATGTTAATATGGTTAGAAAAAAAACACCTAATGTAGACTCCATCCAGGTGCTATTCTACATCAAAGCCTGTATAACCACAAAGACAACCGCCATGCTTTGTAATGTTGTTGGACAATACAGCAAGTTGATATCTTCCCTGAGCAGAAAAATGATGTCCCCAGGCACTACATGTCTGTTACATACACATAACAAATGCCTTGTACATTTAGTTCCTTTCAACAGGTCACGATTTTACGGGGGAAAAAAAGCAATATTATACGCTTCAGGTCAGATATGCGTTTTTGGGGTGCTTTATGTACTATAGGTTGTTCTGAAGGAATGCTACCAACTTTCATTTGACAGTAGCACGAACAGCCTCATTCAAAAGCCAGAGAGATTATGTTTCAATAAAAAAAAAACGCAACTGATTGACTGACATTCTCTAGACAATCAGTGACATAGGTTAACAGGTTTATGTAATATTAGTGGTATTGTAAGAACAACCCAACTAAGGGAAACCTTGAAAATGTCTTTTAATGGCAGGTGTCAGCAGAGAATAGCCACTCAAAAATGGTAGAAAGGCAATAATAAAAACCACTTGTATCTGCAGAAGACCATCTCTGTCTGACACACAACACAACACACCTTCAAGCAGATGGCCTATGGCAGGAGGAGACCACATCACTTGTTTGGAAACACATTATATACTGTACCTAATAAAAAAGACCAGTGAGTGTACATTTTCAAGTAAATTGATTGATTAAATTGATTGCTACATAATCCTACTCACTAATAATTCCAAAGACTTTACAGAGAGTTGACAGAGCAGATGGGACGATGACGCAGCACCTATTCCGCATCTGAATGTCACTTCTTCACACCAACCATTTATAACGCCTGTGATACACCAACACAAGATGGAAGTTCATAAAAATGCATCAAGAAGGAGACTGATGACTGCCTCCTGCGCACTCCCCGCTGTGACTGAATTGATAAATGCTAGTGCCTATCTCGGCTCCTATTAATAGCAGCAGGCGATGGTGAAGGTGTCAGGGCTGAAGAAGGATGGGCTCTCATACGCTCTCTCTCGCACACAGCCCACTCAACCTCAAAACCCAGATGTGGTGGAGGAGAAGGAGGTGGGGGAGGGGAGGCAAAATAGGTTAAAGACCATAGACAAAGGCAGAGGCCCAACTTCAAGCAGCGTTTGGACAGATTTACTACCTAGACGATAAAACAAACAGCTTGCAGGTTTTAGCGCCGTGGTGATAAAGACTGAACTTTCTGAGTTGCTATGGAAATCTCGAGAGGACCCCTTTCGCTGAGGTCACAATTGTTAGCCGACAATAAACAACCAAGAGCCCGAAGTTTACAAATTTTGATGAGGGACCAGCTTCAACTGTGTGCATAGTATTCTTACCTCGTGAGTTGGTGGCCAAGTCAGCCACTTTCTGAAAGGCATCCAAAAAGGCGGCTACCGCAACCACAGTCGCCCTGTCGAAAAAGAAGAGTCAGAATGAAAAATGCACTAAATATATATGTTTAAAAGTAAAGTAAATTCAAGCCAGCCAGTTAAATACTGTGGGAAACGGATATCTTACCATAACAATGAACCTGGCCCATACGCAGAAAGGTCAACGTGTGAAAATGCAGGCTATTTTTTGTTTTTCTATAAGTGTCACGATTCATTACTTCATCTTCTATTGATTTATAATTATCACATAAGCGGTTGTGGGTGCCTGGACCATAAACTGTCTACTATGGGCTTTAGGCAGGTACATCCCCTTGAACATAAGCCTGTTAGTTGCACATTCATTCATTAGGGTACATTTAGATTCCTCAATTCTCCTAGCACACATCTTTGAATGGTGGGAGAAAGTACCAGGAGAGAACCCACTGCAACACAGGGAGGACATCCACTTAAAAAGATTGTGTGCCTAAGAACTCATAACCTTCTTGCTGCAAGTCAGTCAAGCTAACCATTCTGTTATACATATGCTTACGTTTAGTTGTAAAATATGCATGCCACTCACATTAAAGTCAATTTGCATGTGTGTAAGTTAAAACCAACGCGTGCCCTGCTGAGTGAGGAATGTATGCGTGATTACTTGAAGACTAGTGGAATCTATCCAGCTCAGCACACTACAGGTCAGGAGGGACATGCCCAACACTAAAAATGACAGCAAGTCCACTGGTCAAACCTGTATACTCTACCTACTTCATGTCATCTTACACAACACTCTTCAATGATTTTTTTCAATCTAAAAATGGAGAATGACCTGTTACTTCATAAAAATGGTGCCTGGTTTTACCCTCTGTTTAACTCATTACAATGCGTGTCTTTTGGTGGTATTTCGAATGAAAATGTCTGGCTGTCTGACCAAACTGTTATTCAATTAGCTGAAAATGGCAACAGCTCGCTTCATTGGCAGGTCAGCTGATGAGGTCACTGGCTTTCTCATTTCAGACACAACAAATCCAAGAAATGAACAAACATAAAGGCCTACATAAAGTTTCCGATGGCTCTGACCATTGGAAATCTTCCATTAGTCAACCATGAAATTCCACAAACACTTCAGGTAGGTAGACTGGGCAAGCTCTACAAAGAGAAATAAATACAAGATTCTTCAAGAGGTTGGTCTATAGTAAAAAAAGAGTTGCACGGTTTAAAACAAAAACTTGAAAACTAGTATCCAGTTAAACTAAAAATGGAGCATCAGTGACAGGCTAGGCAAGTGTTAACCACTCCACTGTGTGCCCTCAAAAGGATTTATTAATGGAAAAGTCTTGGTGTACACATTAGACTCACTGTGTACTTTCACTAATGCTTAAAGTAACAGTTGTCAGTATTTGATGAAGTTACAGATATGGTTTGAGAGAGTCCACTCCCCAAGCAGTGACCTATTAAAGAATACTATCTCTTCTAGACACCCAGATGCAGTAAAAAGGTGATCACTTGTTAGTTGTTCATATATGTAATGTATGGTAACCTCAGTTAATAAGAACTGTGTTGTTACTAAAGTGATCAAAATATCCAGGGGTGTGTCCTGCAAATGGAAAAAGAAACATACACGCAGACACATACAGATTCCTTTCTATTTAAAGTCCAGCAAAGGCCCCAAACCAATGCTATGCTAGTTTATACACAGTGGACTACATGTATACAGAAAGTGACATTGGGCACAGAAACACTAAAGCTAATGAATTATGATGTCACATGTAAAATCTTGGTACATTAACATTGTTTTACAACCACCAAACCATTTACTGAAAGAAATTGTTACTTTACAACAAAGACAATAGCCTCCCTGGTATGATGCAGGCCTTAAGACATATTACTAGTTTCTACCTCTATTGCTGAAAGGTTCTAAGTCTTAAAGAAGTCTCGTACTTTTTTTGTGATATTTAGAGATTTTTAATTTTTTTTTTCGATTTTTTTTAGATCGATGAAAACCCAATTAATGAATATTAAATTTAAGTCAATGCTAAATAAAGATTGTGGTTGATTTTAGTGCGCAGAATTAAAGTCCTTGCTTTGACACAGCTGCATCAACCACAACCCACCAAACAGTGACAAGTTAAAAGGGGTCTGTGATTAGAAATCAGTCAGCCCATATTCTGCCCTGCCCTCCTTCTACAAAGCTGAACTTGTGTGCACATGTATGTGTATGTAAGTGTGTCTGATAGCTGTTTAAACCAATACAGGAAGAAGAAAAAACTTTTTGAGGCAAATAAAATGACAGAACAAGCCCAACACTTAATTGGTTGATTTCCTCATTGCTTTGTGCAAAGGGGAGTGGTGGGGCAAAATTATAGAGTACATTGCCTTAGGATGTCATTAAGCACACAGACATATGCTGGTTGGTCACTTATGCAGACCAAGGCGGGAAGGTGGGTGTGCTCTACTATGGCCCCAAACCTAAAGCAGATTACAGGGATCCTTATGTAGGGTCTGCTCCAGAGGAAAGTAGTAGTTTGGCCTTAGACTGGACACTGGCTTTAAAGGAAACACTAAATACTCTATCACTATGAACAAGCCCAGATAGGAGACTTTATTTAGTGCTCCAGTAATAGCTCCATCAATACCATATGTATGCGAAGTATGCCACAACCACTGTGATCTAAAAATGTACTGCAAAGCCAGGCTGAAGTTACCACCTCTGGTCTGCAAGTTGTGTAATGAAGGACCTAGATTTCTCAAATTAAAATAGAACACATCGCTATTCATTAACACATAGTTGTAAATACCATGTGATGTTGCAGTTTTTTCCTGGCAACAACTGCAATAGGAATAGTTTGTCTAGTTCCTTCAAGTGTTCCTGGAGTATTTTTATATAGTAGTAATATTGTATGCATAAACTTTGGCATGTGTATGTATACAGTAGAGGTATACAGTGTAGAATGTTGTAAAATAAGATAGAATAGATTATCTTTTCACAAGACTGCATTATATCATTCTTTGGGACAGATATACAGTAAATAACATGGCAAACTTGGTGATGTTCATTATCACTAAGGTTACAAGTTTTCCACTGAGATGTGGCACTGCGGGGTCACATACTTGACCCCGAAAAGATGTAGACCCTTTGAATAACATTTCATCTTTAATCAGATTTAGTGCAGAGGACATGGAAGTTTGAGAGCGGCCTTAGAAGGGTATTGTTCAAAACTTTGTTCCTTTATATAACTGTCACTATTAGTCTGAAGCAGGACACGTGGACACTTTAAATTGTAAGAGAACTGCCATGTTTAGTTAATCAAAGAATAATTTTGAGCTGCAGGACACCAATTCTTACAGGACTTGTTGAACAATGAACTTTTATTTCAGCTGACACGTGGCCACTTAAAACCTACTAGGAGAGGGCAATGGGTATCTTTTGTTAGTGAGAACATTTAGCAGGGAGTGAGTTGAGTTTACAGCATTACAAAGTAATGACCACTGCTGAGAACTGTTAATGTAGTAAACCATTGTGTGGACTGTCATAAATAGGTTGAGGAACACGCGGCTTCTTAATTCGTGTTTAATGGTCTGACCATCACAGACATGTTCTGTAACATGTGGGTATTGTGGAAAATGGTCTGTTTTGAATCACTAAAAGCATCCCAACAGTAGCATAGATTTTACAGTGTGTTGTATTGTATCAAAAAAAATAGGCGGTGATGTATCATACTAAAACAAAAGATAGTAAAATGTCTCTCACCTGAGTTGGGACTGTAGTTTGCCTGCCTTGGTGATAAAGTCCTCCCAAATTGGGCAACTGCTCTGTAAGAGAAAAAGCATAGGTGAACCTTTAATATTCTCAAAGTGACATATAGTGTGCCTCACCTTGTCTGCAAGGCTAAATACAATTCTATACATAACATATTTGTTATAACAACTCAATATCTACTTTTCAAACGCATGAATTAACATAGTTGCCCTATAAGTCGTTCTTGCTTTTAGCCTTTACTGTAAGATCTCATAGATGTTTTGTGAATTTCATGGATATGGCTCCTTAGAGAAACAACACCTACCCAACAATTCCATGTTCAAAACCCAGCACTAAAACAGTCGTGGAGAAAAAGTGGAAGTGTGCAAGAATGTCACAATGGGACAGTATAAGGTTGTCACTGCGGTGTTACCACCATCAGAGCCTTGAGGAATGTCTAGTTGTGCTGATGGACATGGCACCAAACAACAAACTCTCTTAACTCACAGCTTTGATTTTGTATTGTACCCCTACTAACCCATGTCACTTTTGGATTCTTTTGGAGCCCCAACTCCACATTAGGAATTTATGAGTCTATGAGATGTATTCATAACAAACTTTTTGACCCAAGGAGATATAATGGCCCGCCATTTGACCTACACGTGTCAGACCCCTTAGACCCTGTGGGTAGTTTTCAACCCTGACAGCGACATTCTCCACATTCCTTCAGGCACTACAACAGCTGGGAAATCGGCTAATTGTGTCATCATCTGAACTCTGTCAAATTAAATATCAAAATAACATGTCCTACTTTTTATAATTGCCGTTTGTCCTATTTATGGCCACCGAATCTTAACGTTAAAGTAGGGCAGAAAATAATAGTAGTCTGCATATTCAAAATGTAAACAAAATGTCAACTTTTAATCAATTATTCTTCACTTGAAAACAACACCATAACCGTGTGCGTTATTATAAGGCAACGAACTGGTGGTAAACAAAGCAAACAATATAAAATTATTGAATATAAAATATAGAATGGGCTTAATTTAATCAGTTATCCAGACTAATAAGGAATAAGGTAGGAGTCAGTCAACAACAGCATAGCAGGTTAATAACTTGACGGAGTTAAAAAGTCAAAAACGTTGGGAAGAAGCGAGCACCCGAGGAATAGTTTTCATCTTTCTCAACTTCAGTGTTTCTGAAGAACAATGCTAATTTGAATAGTAAGGTTTGTGACTTACTTTCATGTCTCCGATAAGAGTTTGGAAGAGTCCTCCGATCGCGCTGCATTCCTTCTCTATCACAACCTCCATTTTCAGCAGGACCAACTCCAGCGGTCAGTCCTTGCCTTCAGATCGCCACCTCCGATCTCCAAGCAAAACAATAATACTTAAAACAGAAGAAAAAGAGTAACGAGTGTCTTGTCTAATGCTTAAAAACTACACGAGTGCCCAAGTCAATGTGGGGGCAGGAAAAGATTGCATTTAGTACAGCGCCATTTACTGAGAAAAGAAGCAATAAAGACGAAGAGAATTATTTAAATCCCCTTCTCCCCTCCACAGAGGCCCGCTAAAACCCATAGCTGACCAGAACAAAACTCTCTTTAGGTTTGTCTGTCGCACAAATGAAAAAATAAAGATCCTATGTTTTCAGGTAGTAAAGGTTATTCCGAGTTTGTCGTGAGGTAAATGCCGACTCACTACTCACTGCTTTCCCAAACACTGGCGAGAAAAAATACAACGGCATGAAAAGAGTCAAGCTCAGCAGATAAACAGAGGCACTTCCGGTTTAACAATATGTAGAAAATGAACTGTTCTCCGAAAGAAAATAACAATATTCGTGGAATTATTTTAACCTTAAAACTGTGTGGCGTTTTGTGTATCTTTATCCCAAATAAGCATATATTCAAATGGGCATTTGTTTTAATGAAAACGCTACACTATGTTTTCAACAATGCTTTTTCTTTTATTGTGAAGAAACCTACACTTCCGGTGTCTGAGTGGTTCGTCTGCTTTCTATGCAAAACTTCTGGTTGTATTATCATCGTTTTAGCTCCAATTAGAAACTTTTGCTATTGATGTGTTAAACTTTTAACATTTAAGATACAGGCCCACAAATGAGAGTGTAATGCAACAAGTATAATCTACTTTAAACAGGCTTCTTAAGTAACGTATGGATTAATTCATCCACATTCTATTTGGATGGTTTAGTTCTCTGTTTCATGTGTCGCTTTAATATAAATACATTAAGGGCACGTGGATGAAAATATTATAAAATTATTTTTTTTATGCATTCGGGCATATTAGCAACGAGTGACATCTAGTGGTGAAAAATAAAATCCACTTCCTAACATATTGGCCAGTATCAGATTACGGACTTGATACTTGGAATGTGACGTAGCTAATGACCGACAACAGTTGAAAGAAGAGTGGAGAGAAATTGTCTAAACATTTTAATAATGTTGCTCTTAAAAGACAACTGTGTGTCAGTATTGGTAAAGGCATTATGCTGTGGCCAACACTAGATTATTACAAAACAGAGCAAATCATTTTACAATTCTGGTTATTTTCTGTTGCTTGTTAAAAAGCACAGGTGAAACACTACTCTACTGGTCTACAAAATGTATATTACACACCTACTGAAACTGAATTGTACATAGTTAGATCAAATCTTCCTGTTGTTTTTATACTTCAAAAAGTGTTATGGCCTACAAAAGGCAAACTCAATACTGTCAAAATAACCCAAAAAAGTGCACAAACAGACTCAAATACTACAAAAAAATTAAATATTGTCCTCTTAGAAATTTAACAAAAAGCAACATTATAATTATTAGAAAATGCAAATTACTATACAAATTTTATAGCACCAAAATCATATGTAGACAGAGGCAGATGTTTGTGGTAATGGAAAAGATGTTGATTATTACTATGATTCAGGAAGTTGTCAATAATGGCACTAAAATCTAAAGCAAAACAAACAAAATATAGAAAATCATGTTGTGAGTTAGTTTTGAAGTTACATTCTCCATCTCTTGAAGCCCATCATCATGCTGCATCCATAACAACATGTCACGATGAAAGCAAATATCTGAAACAAGATGAAAATGATATGATATAATTAAATGATAAATTATATAACACTACTACTACTACTACTACTACTACTACTACTACTACTACTACTACTACTACTACTACTACTACTACTACTACTACTACTACTATACTACTACTACTATACTACTACTACTACCACCACCACCACCACCTCTACTACTACTATTACTACTACTATTACTACTACTACTACTACTACTACTACTACTACTACTACTATACTACTACTACTACTACTACTACTACTACTACTACTACTACTACTACTACTACTACCACCACCACCACCT